>CAUJRU010004236.1:0-20110 GCA_963277665.1 Viscum album | reverse complement strand
CGATATAAAAAATTGTTGAAAATTAAATTTTATAAATAAATCAATTTGAAGTATTTATAAAAAATCATTGAATTTTTTAAAAAATATGTTTCAGCATTCCCCAACATGAAATAAATCTTTTAAAGATATAGAATGTAATTATACATGTGATCCAATATCCATGGATGAATATATCAGTTAATAAGAAACCAAAGGAAACATTAAAACAACCCATCATGCTCTAGCCTATGAGAAAATACATACTATACACTCAAAATCCAATTGTGGAATAAATATATAGCAAAACATACATTGATTCCTACCATAGACCATCGATATGTTAGTGGTTATGTTCTAGTACTATCACATAAACTAAAGTTACCAGTGTCTCTACCATATCATACACAATGTTCCCAGATTACAATGTTTTTCAATTTATAATTTTAAAAATCTTGATCGATTTTTAATAAATCTACATCAAATATTTTTCTAATCAACTTCGGTAGTTGATAATCCATTTTCCATTTCAAATCACGTCAACCATATTTTCAATGAAAACCCATTAAAAAACTGAACCTATTCTATATTAAATTTTATTACATGTAATTATATATCAAATCTCAATGAATTCAATAAATACTATATAAATTTTTTCAAATTAGAACACTTTAACAAATCCACCTTCCTTAATATTATATAAAATCTAACTACCTTTCATGACCATGTATGGAAACCTCATGATCGACCATAAGAAGACAGGGCCTCACCAAAGTATGAATATTAATGATATAAAACAAAATCTAACCAAAAATCATTAAAAAATTGTTCTATAAGAACAATAGAGAGAGAAAACAAGGGGATATCATACATGAATAGATGAATTTATTTACCCTATAGGTCAATTGGTGGTCAAAATTGTAGGAAGAAACCCAAAATCACCTACCATAAGAACTCGGGTATATAAGAGGGAGATTCAAAATCAAATGATCCCTTAAACAGCCGCACAAAAACCTATGATCATGATCTATTGGAATTATAGGTGGTTAATATTTTACACGTATTAAATACCTTTAAATTTGAGTTTTTCCAAAACACACTTTGGATTTTTAAATAAAACCACCTTTGAGATTATATGATTAGGATTCCATACAAAACATATAAAAACTATGGCATTGGATTCCACTAATGGGACTTGTCTAGCCAATTTTACATGTCTTTAAAACCTTATACACATGATTTAACTACCCCTAAAATAGTAGTAAGCACATGGAGAAGATCAAAATACAATAAATCCATGACTTCACAATTACAGGTACCCTACAAATTTTATAATGAAAATAATCACAAAAAATGGAGAATTTATTGAAATATACAAACATACATGAATGAAATATAAATACATGTTATATAAACCAATTTTCTATATTTCATGATGTATTTGGAATATAAATCCATCTTTAATACATTGTACTATTCCCTTAGAAAATATATCTTTTGAAAAAAATTCAAAAAACATTAAGAATATATTATTTTTCTCCAGGACATTAATCATTAAATAGGATCAATTATACCCATATAATAGAAATTCAATCTAAAATTCATGTCAGGATCATATAATTGGATAAACTGATGAAAATGAGATTACCAATCAAACAAATTACACAAAAAACTAATGTACCCAAAAACGACGATAACATTAAGTTCAAAATAAGTAGTTTTCATAATCCTTTTATGGTACACATTTCAACTACAAAAAGTTATACTCTTTCTTTTAGATAAATTCCAGCACATGTAAAGAATGATTTTCAACTCAATGACTAACAAAACGAATACCCAGGGAATGAAAAAACTAATATCACTTTTAATTTCTCACCCATAATCATTGTATAGTGAAGGAAACCGAATATCAAATGTACATTGGTGGCATCACCAAGACAAAAAAATCTGGTAATAAATTCCATGGGATTCAATACAATTGGGGGAATAATTCCCCTTTTAATATAAATCAAACAGAACTAACATACCATAAAAACATCCTCTAAATGATGCATTAATATAGAGTAATAAAATACAAAGGCATATAAAATACACAAATACTAATATAGACCATAACCCATATTATAGTACAATTAGTAAAATAATGTCTAATATCATATTATAAAGAGAAAGTAAAAACCAACAGAATACAAATAATCTATATACTCTAACTATATAACTCAAAATATTCTCCATGTTCCAACACCCCAAGCCAAAATAATTGTATCAAAATGTATTCTTATATAAATTATATACTTTTTAGTTACATATTTCTTGATAAAAATATCTAAAAATACAACAAAGTTCCCATCATCATTTGATTAATATAACTAAGATGGTTTTCCAAAAATGAAATTCATACCCACACCACTATGATTAAACAATATAGAAAATTTATATAAAATAGTTTCCATAACAATCATTAAAATAGTTATTATAAATGAAATATATTTTCAATGAAATAGTGTTTCCCTACTATCCTATTTCTGAATAAATTTTATTCCTAGGAAAATAAATCAAAACAATTTCTTTAGACCATTTCTCATTACCATTCAAATACCCATTACTTGGTCCCATATTTATACACAACCACACAAGTATCCCTAGGGACAGTTCCAAACGTATGTATAGTCTCTTATTGATATATTATTTCATCAAAAGGTAAATATATACAATGTCAGATAATTGAAAACACCTCTTCCATAGGTTCAAATCAATGAAAATGAACACAAGAAAACCTTGTATGGAAAATTCCACATCAAACAACATCTCAACAAAATTAAATAAGAAAATTTAATTTATTGGAAATATTTCAATCAATCCATTTCCACGTACCAAACAAAACCAAGTTTAAAAACTCTTTTTTAATATCATGAAACAATTCCCAATGCGCAATATCCAATTTCCATAAATTTTCAAACAATCACAAAATTGGGTTTGTATGATGATTTAGACATAAATATCAATATCAATTTCTGGAAATTAATAAAATTTGAATAAAATAATCTAAATTATAATAAGTGGAGTAATTATTGAATCCACATAATTCAAAAACAATTGAAAAAATAATGAACGAAAATTATTATTCAACAGAATCATTTGAAACGCCAAAACCCACGTAAAGTCAAATTCCCTAACATTAAAGGCATCATATCTCATCATGAATGGAATGAAAAAAATGTATCAATCCTCAAAAAATTAGTTCCCTAAATCTAATATAGGGAATAATAATAAGAAAAAATTGGAAAAACATTAATGAATAGATAGTTACCAATGAATCCGGCAACTAACTCACATATATTTTCCAACAGATCTCTCCCATATCAAAGGAATGTTATCTATATATTTTCGAAGGTAGTAAATAATAATAGGGTAAATATTTATTAAATATTATACATGATAAAGAAAACCTAAAAATGATAAACAACTTTGAGATCTATAATTTACTAGTTCATGTATAGTCCTATTGTGAACTAACTGATCACATGACCTATATCCCGAATGACTAGTATCCCTTCTAAGAGTAAATGGGTTTTCAAAACCATGCATCTAATTGTGTGCCAAACCACATCCCACTATCTGAATTTTCACATTTTTTAATGTTGTTTGATGGGTTAAACAAAACATTCCCATACCACACACCTCAAAAGGATCCCCAAAATAGTCCAAATTTCATGAAACCCTCTAAAACATCACCCAAACACATTAAATATATAATATAAACAAATAAATGGGTAGTTCAAATAATATGAAGGTTCCACAGTATTCAAGTCCACATTAAATAAAAATTATATATTAATGAATTCATAACACTAATGTTTGAATTAATATACAAATACATAATTTGATGTTTTTTTAATCTCAGATGAAATCCATTAGTTTATACTTTAATAAAATTATGTAACCAATTAGTGTGGTGAACTTTTTGTCTACATTTAATATTTATTATGTTTGGAAAATAATTTTCCCCACATACAACTTTTTAAACTATATCTTCAAAACAAGAAATCCATTTTTCCATTTTCCATAATTTGAATAAGATGATATCATTAATAATCTAATTGTGAAAAAATGTAATAAGTGTTTTATTTTTAATTTTTAACCATAACATTTATTTTTCAATAAATCATGTATATTTACTTTTAACATGAAATTTATTATATTATATTCAATTAGATGTATGTTATTTTATTCCAATCAAAAATTCAAAATTATAATTTACATATAATATATGTTATTTAAAGAAAGCAGTTTATTGTTTTTAAAAAAATGAAAAGGTTAATTATTTTTCCTCAATTCAATATTTTCAAAAAAATAAGAAAATCATTCATAAGAAAATAAAATAATAATATATCAATAATTGGGTCTATTTTTTGAATACAATTTACAAATATATTATGATGTTATTTATTATATCTATAATATAATTAATAAAAAGTAATTCTAATTAAAAATTATATTAGAATCATGAAATATAATTATTATTATGGCATATGTAATATTGGAAATGTAATTAATTTTAAATAATTAATTTTATAATATATTTTAATACCTAATTAGAATAAATTTATATTAGTTAATGAAGTACAATTTTTGGATAAAAGTATATTACATGAATAAAAATATTTTTATGTGAAATATATTTTTTAGTATCATAATATTTTGAAATCAATTACAAAGAATTATTTGTCAATATCAGATGGATTATTACTTTTTATACATAAAATTGAAACAAATATTTCATAGTAATTTTATTACTATACATACCAGAAAAAATAGTGAGATCATAATAATTTTATTTAAATATTACTATTTCTATTATACATTAGAATTTTTCTACGTTCATTGTTTTGGGGATATAATGAAATTTATTAAATTGAAATATTTTTGGAAATCATGGGTGAACATTATACCTGAAATATAGGAATTTATCCCACCTTATTTTTTCTCATGTATGTTCATAATGGTTTTAAAATGTTTTCATAATAAATTCCAAAATTTGAAGATATATATATATCTAACTAAAAACTAATGTTTCTAAAAATATGTCAAATTTTAATTTAATGGTGAATTTACTATCAATTTTGAAATTAGAAAATTTTTATTTCAAAACTATTTCATAATAAATTTATATAGTATTTTATTCATAATTATCACTATATTTATAGAGTCAAACATTGATAGGAACTCTATATTCTCCACATTTGATTAAATAGATTTTTCTTTGGTTGTATGAGTTTTATGGATTATATTACTAATGTGATTTAGAAAGTTTCAATGTAAACATATATTATTTCATTCCATAGTTTCATATTTTGGAGGTTTTATTATCATTTTTCTAACTATGGGTCATGATAAATAAATATGATGAAATATTAATTCATTACGAACCAAAATTAACTATTAATGGATCATAAAATTCACAAAACAATTAAATTATACACATCATATAAACATATATAGATAAAATAAAACTTTTATCATAATGTAAGATAATAATTAATATGAATTAACCTCCATATAAATAAATAATTCATAAATCACCAAAAACCCAAAAATCACATTAAATGTTAATCTTATGAAATTTAAAAATTATCTAACACCAAATGATCAAAAAAAACTTAATTATTGAAACTTAATATCCAAAATAGTAACAAATTATTATATTTTTTTTAATTTCATTATAATAATTATCATTAAATAACATTATTCCCTCATATGGTCATAATTCCCATAGTTAAATATCTAAATTATTTATTAATAAACTGAAAATAATATTTTCAAAAAATAATTTGAATTAACATAATATAAAAAACTCAGATATGAATACAAAAGAGTACTCAATAACTATTCCCCAAAAAATTTCACACACTAGAATTAATTTCTCTTCTATCAAAACCATATTATATTCCTAATGTAGTAATGATTTATATAAATACATTAATCACTTATTTAGTAACTCACTATTCTATCAATTTTATTTGAAAATATGATAACCCTTTAATTTCCATTTAATATAATTACCTCATTATGAAAGACGATCCAAATCAAAATATTATACTGAACTAATGTTCTATATAACAACAACAACAAAAATCTTCCCAAAATCAAATATTAAATCTAATTGTTATTTTAATCATACAAATCCATTCAATCAAAATTAATAACACTCCAAATATAATTATTCACCATAAAATCACACATCCAAATACTGATAATGTGTAAATTGTCTCTTATACTTATGATCATATAAAAAATACCATCCCATAATGGTCCCATTAACTCTAATTTTTTATTGTTAAAAATTCCAATATTATAATGGTATCCAATGAGTTATTTAAAAACCATTGATAAAAAAATAACATATACACTATGATTCATTAATAAAACAGAATCAGTAAATTCAATATTTTATGTGAATTGATGAAACCCTTTTTTAGAAGTCCTTACCAACAATATAAATAACCACCATAGAGTACATTACATACTGGAGAAAATTTATATTTATAGATTAGTAGAATTTTTAAAAATAATTTACTTAACCAAACCCTTAAATACCTCATAAAATAAAAATTCATCACATTATACCATCATTTTCTTGTTTTACCATAAGATTTAAAATTTAAAAAAAAAAACTCTAGCACATGATACCCTTCTTGAATGAATAGATATAATACAAATTATAATAACATTATGATAGTGGAATCATATGAAATGATGATATTAGAATATATGTATGTGTGAACATGAGATATTATAATCAATAGTCATATTTAATCATTTGATTAGAATTTGGTTTTGAAATTCTAAACCTATGGTGAATTATTCAAACATAATATTTCACATATCATAACTCAAAAGTTAGGGAATACTAATTTATAATTTTAAATTTATTAGACATTTTAGTGTCAAACCATCATTCATCAATCATTACCATGAATACCATGTCATATGTTGAAGAATGGGTGAAGGGAATTGTGTGTCAGAATCAGAGTCATGAAAAATCAATTCATTTCTCTTGGAATTATTCAAAAGCAATTGTAGTGGATTTGTTTCACGACCCATTCCATCATTTCATGTTACAAGGATAACACCAATGTCTCTCTTAGTAGATAATGTAAAATACTGAATTAGGTTTTCATCACATTTCATTTCATATTACCTCATTATATATCCATATTTACATAATGTGTGGGTGGGATAAATAATTTTGGTCTCACCCATCATATAGTGAACACCATACATATATGTGAGAAATGATAAAAAATCACACACTAATTTAATTAACTATTAAAAAGATGAAATTTTTTTAGATATATCATAATCAAAGTCATAAGAAACATATGGAAATAAAGTTAATCTAATCATATAGAATTATTTATCTTATTATACATTATATAATTCATTGAATTAAATGGTTTTTATGAAATATAATAATAGCATCACCATAAAATATAATCTTAGGAAGTGGATGAAATAATAAATTTCTTCCAACCATGGAATATAACAATATTTAATGGATGTTGACATGTAGGGAAAATATATTGTATAAATGCATTTAAAATAATCTTCCAAAAAAATGTGAAAACATACATCTGAAATCGTATCATTCTAAAATAAATATTTCCCTAACTTATGGTGATAAATTATTTCATTGAAAATCACCATAGATACTAATAATTAATGATTAAATATAATTCATGTTCATGATGTTGTACATTCTGTTTAAATAATGATGTTCATAAAAATATTCCATTTACATTTTTATAGATAAGACAATAATATTATATTTGGATGAAAACTATAATATATCATTAATAATATTGGAAATAATGTTAAATATTGATTAATATTACATTAAAATCAAAATATCATCATAAATACATTCTATGAATAATTTTTAGGGAACAATGAGTTGGATGAGAATGATTCTCAAATAAAAGGAGAAGTTTGTACTAATTTTATAGAAAAAAATTATCATACATTATAAGTCCCAAAGTGAAGATAATATATTTAACTAGATAATTCCCATTAATAAATAATGGATAAATTGTTTCTTTGGGTTCTATATATAAGCATCATATAATTTCTCTCAATAAAATTTAAAATATAAATATATGAAAAAAAATTATAATAATACCCATTACATATTCAGTAGTACTATAATAACAATATCATCAAATAGATAACATTAAAAAAATTAAAAAAAACAAATAATTCATTAAATTAACCATTATGAAATTTTTTTCATGTATATTAACAATATTGATGAAATCCATGGAGAATATGACATTTATAAATGAAATAGATTTGATAGGAGAAACATATACCACATTTCCTCTCATAATTTATACTCAGTGAACCCTCCGTTATAAAAAATATATAAATATTATAAATTTGTTGTATGATCATATTCATATATATATATTTTTATAAACATATATTTGTTCCTTTAATTTCAATTTATCTATTTTCAATAAATTATTAATTAAAATATTTATTCAAGTGAGAACCGGTCTACTGACCATGTATGATATAGTTCGACGGTTTAGATTCACAAACCGTTGTCATTGTATCATTGTATCTATAACTATAATCATGTTAAAATAAATATGTTTTTAAAATAGACATTCAGAATCAGCTATATACATTGTTTATTAAAAATGAATAACATCAATTATTAGGGATGGTACACCATAAAAAGGAATGACTACTATATCCAAATTCTGATTGAAGGTAGAAAATAATATGAGAAATAATTAAATCACGTTAAATAATTTTTAAAAAACCTTTTCATAATTTACCATTAGATATGTTCTCATTAACATACACATAATGAAGAATTTTTACAAAAAATCCAAAAAACTTCTTAGAGTGGGTAGTCCAAACATATAGAAAACTGATGTCAATATTGTTTTACGGGAAATGTAGGACATAATTAAGGTAAAATAATGTAATTATATGAGAATAATTACACCTTAAAGGTCATATAAAATCATTTTCGATTAATAATTTACTATACATGAATGGGTTTGATGGATATGTAAAAAAATCACATCATATAAATGGTTGTTTTTATGTTGGGACATGTTATGTTTTTATTTCATATTTGTATGTAACATTATTGGAAATGAATTTTCTGATAACCAAACTATTAGTTCATTATTTGGAAGATATTTCTTTTTTCATACTGTCATTTTTTAGAATATATATAGTATTGGAATATGAATTAAACATGAAATCACTTCTTTTATCTTTACAACATAACATTTAAAATCCTCCAATGTATTTCATAATAAATTGTCAATTTGTGTTCAATGTTGAAACCATGTATCATTGGATTTGGTGAGGTATGATTTCAAAGAATATAGTTTAGAATTTTCTAAAAAATTGTTCTCAAAAGGCATGAATATGTGATAATATTACACTCCATTTATTATATTATGTGGGAGAAAAAAATATGTAAATACTTGAAATATTAAGGAATTATATATATCTAATTCAACTTATATGGATAAAAATATTATGATAATATATTATAATGTGTATAGGTTATAAATATCGTAATCCAAAAAAAACATATATAATATACATATTTTTTATCTTTTATATTTTTATTTAAAATCCTTATTAATAATTATTATCATTAGTGGAAGTAATATATCATAATTTTTTTTATATAATAAAATTAATTTTTTGATTTTTTTATTATAATATTAGTGATACATTCATTATTCTCTCTATTAATTCCCATATAAATGATCCATTATGGTTTATTATACGGTTATCTAATCATTTAGTGTTAATTTTATTCATTTAATTCAATTTTAGGCCAATGATGGGAATATTAAAATATTATTAATATAATATCATCATGGTAATAATGTAATTTTAATATGAACACATTATCCATCACATAAACATTTCTATTACAATGTAAATTAGTGTTACATAATTATTAATCCATAATATATTACCTTTTCTATTTTTCAAATAATTTACTAGATATTTCAACATATTTATGTGGAGATGAATCATCATTGCGTAAGAAATGAATGTAATTATAGGAAGAATAAAAAATTTAAATTATAAATATTGTTTAATTCATATCAATTTTTGTATTTTGGTTCTTTAATTTAAATGTTTTATCATTATCCATATTCTGAAAACATGATAACTAAGATAAAATAAAATTTTGTATTTATCCCTCACATTATTTAACATAATGGTTTAATTAAAATTACTAAAGAATAACATTAAAATATTTTAAATAATAGGATTTTTTTAGATTTAAAATCATCCAATATATAAAAATAATTTCATGGGTTAATATTATGGCATTATTATATAGATTTATCAATAATTAAACTATTTTACCCATTCCAGTGGTGATAAAATATTATAGTTGACATTATTCCATTGTATTAAAAAAATATTGACAAATTTACTAAATATGAAATACCAAATAAATAATAGATAATTCATTTTTCATGAATCATAATTTAGAATTTTTTAAAATAAATTTTAATATAAGATTGAATAATTAAATGAAAAAATATTTTGATGAGTTTTCAGTAAACCCATAATGTATGTTGTAGAAAAATGTATATTTATTATTAATAAAGAATTAAATTTTTAATAATTATTTTATACTAATTTTAAATTAATTAATTTTCAAGATAGTTTAAAATTTTGCAATTTTATTATTTAACAAACAGATGTGAATGATCTACGGATATAGGAATTTTCAATTATTCAATGAATAAGTCAATATGTTTTTGAAAGAAATAAAAATAATCATATGCCTATTTTAAAATGATAACATGATAAGTTATATATATTATAAAAAATAAGGTAATCTGTATTGAAAAAAATATTTATAATATACATTCAATAAATACACAAAAAATATCTATAATGAAAAATTATTTTTGATTCATAAATTAAAAATATTCAAATTACATGTATAATGACATAACATAAGTAATATATATTCATTTAATTAGGTATATAATCCACATCTGTAATCCGAATATTTTTTTTGTTATTGATTTAATGAAATTTAATTTTAATACATTACCAACATAAAAACGGTATTTTATAATATATCACTTTTACAATCTGTTGATTTTATATTCATTTCCATCAAATTAAAAATCAATGTATTATTTATTATTAATTTTTTTTAATGAATTATGTTATTATTATATTTCAAAATATTTTTATTCATATTCAATCCTAGAAATCCATTTACTAGTTCATAATTGCCTATGTAACTAAAAATATATCGGTACTATTATTTTGTTCTCTTATGCATTATAATGAATGTATTTCATTAAATTAACATAATATAATTATATTGAAAAATAATCTTGTTTTACATATAATATTTATATGATATATTTTTAATTATTGATTATTATGAATCAATATGATAAAGATAGTGAAAATCAAACATGTGAAATATAAAACTGATTATTGTTTCGAAGAGGATAGTTGTTATGTTGAAGTTAATAACTGTATTTGATTAATTAAGTTGATGTTTTTTTTACATTTTTTTAGTTTTTGGAATATAATATGTAAATTATATATGATTTTTCATGATATAAATATGAAAAGGATATATATCATGTGATGGATGACTTATTACATAGTTTTCTATATTTGGTTATTTTTTTCCGTGCATTGAGTATTTTTTTTATTGAACACAATTAGTGGTTTCTACACTGATATAGTTAATTACTGATAAACAAATTAACAATATTATGGTATCATTTAAATGGTAACAAATCAGATTTTTTCAAGATTTATTAATATTTCACATATATTTTTGGTTGTTTATTACCTTATTTTGGTATACATTGTTTGAATTAGTGTTTGGTATTTATTAAAGTAAATATGACTTCTCTTATTTTTTTTAGAAAATATGATATAATATTAGGGACACATATTTGAATAAAATATCATTATTATTAGAATAAAATTACCAAGGATAGATTTTATTTATAATTTATATTTTTTTGGATGATTGGAAAGAGTGATTGATAGTTGATTTGATTGATTGGAATTATAATGTGTTGGGAATAAAATATTGTTGTTTTCCCAAAATGGAAGTTATAGGTAGGTATAATATAATTTTTTCATAATGTTTTATTATTTGTTGATCTATTCATTAAGCTTTCATTGTATAAGTGAAATTTATCATAACACTATGATGTTATGTATCGGTAAAACAATTGAGGGAAAAAATTATGGGGTTGGGTATTGATGTTTTAATGATTATATATTAATTGATTGGGTAATCATAGTAACTATAGATGGATTTAATGATATTATTTATAAAATAATTTTGAGTTATTAGAACTAAAAAACATATCTTTATATGAAAATGAAGGAAAAGATATATAATTAATAATTAGACATTTTGAAATGGATTGTAATGACTACAAATAAATGATATGTAATAGTGATGAATCATAATGCTTGTTTTTAACTCAAGATATTTTTAGTTAACCAGTAGTATGTTTTGGTATCTGTGTTCCCACATTAGATATTCTAATTGTCCAAGAATTTCATTTGATAATTTTTATTTTTTTGGTTTTTGTTATTATGAATGCATTTCATTTTTTTATAGATTTACATCCACCACTTGAGTCGGATAATATTAATTATTCCAATACATGGCCTTGGGTTGTAGGTTATTTTCAACCATCTATATTGTTTATGATATATAGGTATAAATAATTACACCACAAATATCTCTCAACCATATTTATTAATTTTTAATTTTCTCTTTCATGCTATGTGTTCTTATGGTTCTAAGATGTGTACTTATATATGATATAGTAAATCATTTTTTTCATATATGTATATAACATCTATATAGGATTAACATAATAGTGAATTCCATATTCTATTATATAACATATTTTTGACATTACATGTGTATATATTCATATGTTTTAACTTCTTAATTAGAATTGTGTATCTACAAATAATGTAATCGGTATTCCTTTTACTCTGTGACTATGGGGTTGTAATGGTGAATTTTTTGTGATATGATGTGTTGTATTTGATTATGTCAGGTTCACTGTGTTGAATACCCTGAGGGGGGGAATCAAGGTATGAGATATTAAAACTACAACATCATCTAATATATTTTTATCATTAAAAAATCACTAATCTCTTCCTCCCATAGAAATATATTAACATAAATTAAAGAATGAATCAGACACAATGATTTTACTTGGTTCACCCTCACATTACTATGTCCAATCTCCATAAAAAAACGATGTGTGATGTACCAAATCCAATAAATATTCACAATTGTTAACATGGTGTGGGAATAATCTTCTATTCCTAGTCTCATTTGATTTATAATATTAAGGTTGTACACACTTCATTTCTACGGATCACTCAATATGTCTCTCTGTCTGGCCCACTTTTGGTGGGAAGGATCTCTATCTTCCTCTTCCTTCACTCCCAGCCCTTTGAAGATATCCACTCATAGTATATGGAAATTTAGGACAGTTAATTTTCTTGAAAATTGCATCCTCTACTATAGATATATTCCCTTTTTATGTTCCACTTTCATCCACATATGAATACCACTTTACAACATATATATTGGGAAACTCCAAATCATTCTCACAACCCTTACTATGCCTTTCAGGAAAGTTTAATTCTGTGCGTGAAGGATTTCATTTTTGTGAAGAAACATATTTTGTATTATACTTCAATATTTCACACTACACAAATATTACATGTAACATCCTTAGCTTGTGCACAACTACAGTTATTTCATTAAAATCCCTTTACTAAAAAATATTAGGTGCTTCAGTGATCTGATTTCCACTACGTATTTATCTTATTGAAATGAGAACTTAACCTATTATTTATAGGCATCAATGACCCCTATTTGAAAAACCATGATACAATGTGAAAAACCCTATTGTGTGGCACAAAATACCTTCCATGCAAACATAACCCTATTTGATGATTAATTGAGCATGTAATCCTCTTTCATGCAGCCTTTTCTTTCAAGGACTTCTTAAAATATTTTGTGCACTTCATGCCATTTCCATATTTTGATGTACTTATACTTAAAAACCATCATGCACATGTTTCAAAATAAGCATTAATCCTGTATCCAACTTCCTTATCCAAAAAACATTTCACTCTATTTTTCTGATTTCGAGGATCAAAATAGTTTGGAAACACTGAAAAATGATTCCTCCTTGTATCTGTTCTTTGTGATCTGCCTCTTGATTGCCCAATTCTTTGCCATGGTTCTTTGTCAGCATAGATTTTCAACAATTTATCTAGAGCACCATAATGGACAAAGGTAAAACTCTCTATCAATAAATATGATCCCAAAAAATGCATCATTGTTATATCAAGGGATTTTTTTCCAAAATACCCCCTTTGGATTTTTTGAATACTCTTCCATAAAATGATACCTATTTATATATTCTACAATCTTATACCACTATTCTCTTCTTACAATTCAGATATCAATCAAATATTTACTCATCACATACACTAATACCACATGAGCCATACTATTCTTGAGATAGAATAGTAATATGAAAAGGTCATCAATGAACCTGTTCATTAAAATTTCAAACCACTCAACCAATTATTTTAATGATCCTCATATTATGATATATATTATTTCATCTAACAATTATAGAATCATCCAATATAATACTTCTCCCTCTATCTCACTTCTCCCCAATGTCTTTGCTCCCCGGTCTCATTAATCCACCTCTCAGATTCTCCCCATGTCATGATGAAGAAATTTTCCCTTTTTTAGAAACTATAATTTCTCCCAGTTTGTCAAGAAACCCAGCTGACCTTCCATCTTGGTCTTCAACTTAGTAAATAACACATATGAGTACATAATGAAAAAACACAACACACATCATGGAGGGGGGGCACATCCACATTTTCTCATGTGTGGGGAGTTGGATGAACTCCCAAATCCAGTCGACGCATCTCAATCAATTCCATGGGTAAGGCATTTGATAAAATGTTTTTATCTTATAGGTTTGTAGTAAAATACGTAAAATTACAATCTCTAGTTATACCACATCCTTGATAAAATGATACATGATTTCAATGTTTATTTTACTTAATTGAAGGAATATATTTTTATTATAATTTATATAAAATGATTTTTCACTATGGATTATGATAAGATAGTTCACATCTGCTCCCATATCATCAAGATGTTTCTTAATCCACTGTAATTTTGTGAATGTGGGAGTGGCCACTATATACATAGATTCTTCCGTGCTCAATGAAATGTTATCTTAGTTCATTCTTTTCCAAGAAATACATAATCCAACAATATATAGATCACCTCCTAACGTTGATTTACTATCATCATTTAAACCAACCCATTCTGTATCTGTATATGATAATATCCCTGTCTGAGATTTTTCATTATACATAAAACTGAACTCCACAGTTCGCTATATATAATGAAGTATTTCATTCACTACAAGCATGTGGATTTACATGGGATGTATTTGATATCTCACTACTTGTCATTTGGAAAAAATAATTTCAGGTCTTTTCGCTAACAATTATAGTAAAATTCCTATGATTTTTGTATATTTTGTTACATTAACAGACTTCCCATCGTCATCTTTTGATAGTTTCATCTACATAGCCACCAATGTTTTCATTTACTTATAATTTGAGATACTAAATATTCTCAGAACATCCATTTCATATTTGGATTTATAAATTAATGTTCCATTCCTTTCTTGTGTCACCTGTAAACCGAGGAAAAATTTCATCTCCCCAATCATTGACATTTCATACTCACTCTTCACGAATTGGGAAAATTGTCTATATTGCGATGCATCCAATACACCAAATATTATTTCATTGATATAAACCATCACCACCATTCTTTGTCTACCGTCATTAGTGACATAGGAATTGTGATCAACTCCACCCTGCTAGAAACCAAGCTTCTTCACAAACCGATCTATCTTTGAATTCCATCCTCTTAGTTCTTGCTTCAACCCGTACAATGCCTTATTAAGAAGAAAAACAATGTTCTCATCTTCATGAATTAGAAAACCATATTGATAGTTTATATAAATATCTTATTTTATAACCCCATTCACAAATGGATACTTTAAAACCATCTAGAAAACTTTTAACTTCTTCTACTCTGTATTGGACAAGAAAAGTCGGATTATCCTTAGACTTACAATAGGAGAAAATGTATCATCAATAACTATACCATCAATCTAGGAGTACCATTTATACACTAGTCATTCTTTGTTTCGAATCATTGTTCATCTTCATTCATCTTATTAAAAAAGACCAATTTAGTATTAATTACATTCTTATCTATTATCCACAAAACAATCTATCATGTCTAATTATTCTCAATTTGGTCAAGTATTTCATTCATACCTAGTAACAAATTCTAAACTTCAACTTCTTTACAAAAAAATAATTCTCTACCTGTGATAAGTATGATTCTTGTAATAGTGTATTCATCCTCCATGTATGAACTACACTCTCAAATCACTAGTTATGTATTGTATAACTATTTCGTCACATCTACCTAGTATTTGTACAAGCACTAAATTATTATCATCCTTCTCACCATCTGATTCTTCTTTTGAATCACCCTCTGTATATGGAACAACACCAGATCTTCTTATCCCTTCATCACTATACTCCAAAGATAGATTAGTTATTTGATAAATATTCTCCTTATCCTCATATATGGTTAAATCATGGCTTTCAACATTCATTCTCAACCACATATTAAATTATTTTAATGAATTTTTTTCTTTGAGTAGCCAAGAAATATCCTCTCATCTACATGTGATTAAAACTTCATATATATATATATATATCCTTCTATAGAATGAAATACATACTTCCAAATATTCTAAATTACATTATTTATGGATTCTTTCCATACCATAGCTCATATGTTGTATTTTTCTTTCGTACATAGTAAAAATATATTTGATTTGTAGACTACCATCACCACTACATCAGTCCATAATATATATGTAAGATCATTCGAAATGAAAATTTTTCTGGCCATGTTGTTGATAATCTGATTTCTCATCCAAAATATAGAATAATTATCTCGTGTTATATCCACTAAAACTTGATTCCTTAAACCATGATTCTTGAGATAATACTTCCCATGACTATTTGTGAACTCAGTTCCATTTCCTATTTGGATCTTTTGAAATTTTTTACCCATCATCTTTTCAACATCATTTCAATAAGTTTTTATGCAATTGAATACATCATATTTATGGGTAATGATTGAATGTCATGCCACTATGATAAAATCATCAATAAAGGGAACATGATATCATCTCCCCTCAATAGGACTTTTTGAAAGTGGTCAGTACACTAAAATATTCACTAACTCAAAAAATATTATAGTCCTTTTCAATTTTGTCCTATATGTCTTTTCAGTGATCTTCCCTTGTGGAAAAGAATCACATGTATGGGTATCATCATGTGATAATCTAGGAAGATATCAAAAGGCATCATATTTTACAATATTATTCAAGGATTTTTGGATTAAGTTACCAAAACATTTATGATAAAATTTAATATCTCCTTCCATCGACATACAACACATATATTCATATACACTTAAAATATAGAGATTTCATTTCATATGATTTAACTGAAAAACAATTGTACTATCTTTTCCAAAGATGATTTATAATTTCATAGATAAATATATGACTTTTATAAAGTTACATAATTGACTAACACTCACTATGTTGTTATTGAATCCATAAACAATAAGGAAATATGAATATCTCATGTCTTTTCCCCCAAATTTCTCTTTCATAGAGTCAATAATTTACAAGCCCTCGTCATCACTGAATATTATGATACCTTATTTATCATAACTAATCCTTGTCACCATATCCTTATTTCCAATCATATGTGAGGTGCATCCACAATTTATGATCCATATTTTAGTGCGATGTGATGCTTTAAACGAAATCTCTACAATGATGTCCTACTCAAATATTTTCTTCTTGATCAAGGTTTCTAATTCAGTCTTGGTACATACTAATAATCTTTATCTTCCTTAGTGTATAATAGACCAACAACATCTTGAAAAACTGCAAAAAAATGTCACTCTAGTCTCACTTGATATTTCATTGAATTTCTTCATATGACTAGTCCAGTTATTATTCAACCCCATCATCTACTTGGTTGATGAACATTATCTGGCCATGTGTTAAAATGCACCAATCTAAAAACAATGACCCTGTAATGATATTCTAGATTGAAAGATAAACTCCTAATGCTTCACAATATATAAAATATTTTATAAAAATTAACATATTCTACATATTGCAATGGACACATATTTTTCATCACCATTGATTGTACATAATTATAATTATGTATATAATGATTAAAAATGAATGATAATTTAATTCAATTATTCTATAGATTATGATTCCTTGAAAAATGTGAAGTTATTATACCCCTTGAATTGAAACATTCAAATAATAAACACATTTTTCCACAAGAATGTTTTTTTAGTGAATATTTTTTAATAAATTGGTAATCAAAAATTATAAATCAGAAAAATTAGATATATATGTTGTAATATGGTTATAAATACATGAATAATTAAAATATATTTATTATAGAGGTTTTTTGAAATCATATAGAGAAAGACATAACTTGTGGTAGGAGTTTCACATCTAACCTATAATGTTGGTAGAACCCAACCATATTCTCTACTTATTTTAATATTTTGTGGTATATAATACACAATTATGGAAATTATTATGTTTATATTAAAAAATAATGTTACATTATAATTCATCTATGGTATTCCCTTTTATGTGGTTTTTATTTGGATATTACCAACGTGATATGTGTATATTATCTGAAATTGTTCTCTTTAAGAAATATGCTATTATGTGAAAAAATCTCATTTTTATGAATTAATACATCCACTTTTTCATCTAATATCCAAGATAGTTTTATTTTTATGATAATTAATTGTAAATGCTATTGTATTCATTTGTGGGTATTATAATTAATATATATCCAAAGGGGTAAGAGATTTATTGTTTCAAACCCATTTTATTCATGATATTTTATTCATGAATTTACAATAATGGAAATTATATAATCCCTAATTTGGTATTTATATTAATTTAATATCCTTTAATTTATTCATTTACTTTTCATTTAATAATAAAATTTTCTTTTCATTGACAATAAAATTGATCAGAAAATTATTTTTAATAGAAACATACATTATTTCCACTATTAGTGTGGAGAATGATTTCTTCAAAATCATTGTCTTCTAAAATGGATCCTTTAATTATTTTAAATTATAAAAAAATGTTTGTAAAAATTCATTTTAACACATGTCTTGATTTTTTAAAAGGATTAAAACTACTACTATAATTTTTTCCAACCAATTTTAATTTTTCTATTGTTTTATACAAATTCCTATATTAACTAATAATGTATGAATATAAATTTCAGATTCATTACCAAACAATAAATTCATGCATTCATTACAAAATTTCATGTTTTATTTTCAAATTAAACAATTTTTTTAATATATTTTAAATATTAATATAGTAACGTATTTGAATGAGAATTATTTCTCCCAAACTACTAAAAAATATTTAAATAATTTTTTAATAATATTTTCTTTTTTTATAATAAAATATTAATTTAAAATTTCATTATTCGTCACATGATCCAATGATACAATCCAAATTCAATTTTTTTTTGTGATTATATTTCAATGATGTTGACCAACCTATTTCCTTTTTTTCATGGGTTATATCATTATGAAAATATAAAATTGTTTCTGATCTTGATGATGGGATTTGGTTTTATACATTATGAGAGAAGTGTTCATTATTGAAAAAAAATTTATTGGGTAATGTTTCATAAATAATGTGACAATTATGATTTTCAATAACATTATTTCCCAATCACATTAAGATGAATAATCCTAGTATCATGTATTTAAGTTGACTTAATGAATAGGTTTATTTTTCATAAGATATTGTGCATATATAGTTCCATGATCATA
>CAUJRU010004235.1:0-20134 GCA_963277665.1 Viscum album | reverse complement strand
CAATCTGTCCCTCATCACCATCACTATCATCACCATCACTATCATCACCATCATCATCAGCCTCACCCCCATCCACATTGTCGTTCCCATCATTGTCCTTGCCCTCCTCCCCACCCTCATACTCTGCTTTGGCCTCCTCCTCACCCTCCTCCTCTGCCTCGACCTCCTCCTCACGCTCCTCCTCCGCCTCAGCCTCCTCCTCGCCCTCCTCCTCCTCCGCCTCGACCTCCTCCTCTCCATTATCTCAAACACCACTAGAACTTCCACCTCGTGCACCATATATGAAACACATCAATGATATATATTCATCACAAGCTGTGCTGGCCTCTGGTGGAAGTGTTGGACATAAAACTTCCATCAGTTTCATAAATGCAATGTTTGCCTTAGCATACTATTCTTTTATCTCTGTGGCCCTTTTTTCATCCTGTTCTACCTATGCATTAACCTGCTAGAACTCGGTGGCACTACAACTCGTACCTGAGGAGGTACAATACCTCATTGGGACTATAATTTTCTCTGGTCGACAACGTACCCTGCTAGGGTTCTCATCTCCCAACACCTGATGTAAGTGATCGTTTGGCCCAAAATTTTCAGGTTCCTGGGAATCAAGGGCCTATAAATCATCCTGTTACAAATATAAATAGATTATTAAGTTATAAAATAGATATTAAAATTTGAAATCCACAAATTAAAACTTAAAATCTGATACTGAGTCAGTTTATTAACCACACTTCCATCTTTATTACTTCAACTAGAGCAAAATAGTTTTTCTTGAGGTACTTATCCTTGAATATTTAATTTTTCCCTCTATAATGACATTGAATGTAGGAAACCATAATTAAAAATAGGTTACCAATAATTAATTTCATAACTAATATTATATAACAACTTTAGTAGTCAAATAAATTATGGAGGAAACAATATATAGTGATAGTCGTAAAGAAAAATTTTAAACAACTGTCATACCTACTTCCTCTCATGATCTGACATCATAGTACGTCCCAATGTGTAGAGGTATTTTTTAACATAAATGTTTTTTATTTATTATTTATTATTCATAAATAAAATTAAATAATACAAAAGATAGTATAACGCAAAACATGAAAATTTTCATTTAAATACCTCAAATGTGATTAATACCATAAACTGGGTAGTCCTCTAATGAGTACTCATTTGACGATACTGTTCTATCAGACAATAATCAACAACAGGGACCACCTCTAACTCTGTGCCAACTCTAGCATGCCATCCAATATACAACTCATGCTTATAGGCTCTCCAAATCTCACATAAATCCTTTAGACATGCTGGCCATGCACCCTCACCATAGGGGAAATTAAACCAAAGATGACATCAAAATATTAATTCATATAAATACAAAAAATAATATATTTCATTAAATACAACAGATTTTTTACAAATATCTCTTCCCAAGAATTATCCCTAACTTTATTTGGCAACTGTCTCCATGAGAGTGGGTTGACATGAATGATGTCAGAGTATTTGGCAAGCATCACCAAAAAACTCTGACATTACTGCCCTGTTTTCTTAATCATTTGACTGTGTTCATTATAGTCCACCATCAACTGCGTGCGGCAGTTCCATACCGCACACATGCGTGTATGCCCCCGCCCCACCTCCTATTAGTATATGTATCTGTTATGAAAGAAAAACTAATATTTTATCAATACATGTTATAATGAAAATAAATAATGGTATAAATATTTGTTAGGGTTCTATAAATATACCTGCGACAGTCTGATCAATGGGCACCACTGGATCCACAGAAACTGAAAGAACACCCTGTACAAGTGGAGTGGCACTACAAAAAAAAACTGGGTTTAGCGGCGGTTTTGTGGCGGCGGTTCACAAAACTGCCGCTAAACGTTTTTAGTGAAAGGTTTCGCGGCGGTTTTTAATAAACCGACGCGAAACCCTATTTTATTTCGAAAACCACGACCCTTTCCCCTACCCCTGCCGCGGTTCCCCCAAAAACCCTCGCCCCTCTTCCCCGATCCCCCCTCTTCCCTGATCCCCCCCGGCCCCGGCGACACCCTCGCCCCCCGCGCCCTCCGGCGACCCCCGCACCCCTCACACCCCCCACGCCCTTCGGCGAACACCGCACCCTCCCAGCACCCCCCTCGACCCCCAGCAACCCCCGCGCCCTGCGCGCCCCCCATGCCCCCTGCGCCCCCCGTGCCCTCCGGCGACCCCCGCACCCCCCGCGGCCTCCGGCGACCCCCGCACCCCCCGCGCCCCCACGCCCTCCGGCGAACCCCGCACCCCCCGGCGCCCCCCTCAACCCCCAGCGACCCCCGCGCCCTGCGCGCCCCCCACGCCCCCCACGCCCCCCGTGCCCTCCGGCGACCCTCGCACCCCCCGCGGCCTTCGGCGACCCCCGCACCCCCCGGCACCCCCCGCCACCACCTTCTATTTTGGTAATTTTTAGTTATTTCTTGGTTCTTTGATTCGAATCATGAATTTGTTACACAATGTGAATCTACTGCAGGGTAGATACCATGAGTTTGGTTTAGAGCTTGAAGAATTATAAGTCATAAAACATTTTCAAGTTTTTAATGGGTTGATTAGGATTAATTCAAACTAAGGATACTTTTTTGGGTATTTTTATAAATCGTGGAATTCACACCATGAAAGGGGTTCATGAAATTAATTATTTAGAACCAATGGTTTTTATCATGATTTACATATTACCCTTATTCCATTCAATCTGAAGACCTCCCTCATAAATCCTAGAAAGATTTTAGATAATATTGGGTATCTTCCTCTACCAGATTTCTTTTCTTGGAGCATTTGTTCACTAGTGTGGTGGGTTGTCTTCCTTTGGGTACGTGTAATATCATTCACTCTCTTTATCATTTATGTTCTTGGTTTGGTAGTGTTGTGTGATATAGTTTCGATGGTTTCATAAATAATATGTGTTATCAATCAATCCATTGTGGTTTTCCCTCATTCCTTTTCTATTTGAGGAATATCTGTTTGTTTCCAATTTATGTTGTCGAATGATCTTAGGTTCCTTATGTTTATAAGGTAGGTGTATCTATACAAGCAGTTCTAATTTAAAATTTCCTTATATTCTTATTAATTTCTTTGGCTTGTTTCATGAAATTGATGGATTTAAATGGATTTTATGGAAAATATACATGTTTTTAAAGAGGTCTTTCTTCAAAACTGGTTTTTCTCACAAAAAGTGGTTGACTAAATTATTTATGGTTTGGCCTATTTAGATTGAATTTTTTATACTAATGGATGTTTATCTTTATTTTTTATTTTAATCTGGTTTCATAACTTTATTCTCTAAAACAAGATACTACTTTCATGTCTCTTTATTACACGTCTCCATGTATAAGACCCTCTTGGGAGACTTGCCTAGTTTTCCCTAGTCAGTTCTTTATAAATTAATATCAAAAGGAATATTGATCCTGGAATGTTACGACACTTCCTAGTTTTGGTTTAGTTTCATTGGTAGAATAGATTTAGTAGCACTAGAATTTAGTTAATATGCGTGGGATGGTGCCTAGACATCTCACCTCCATGTATGAATTCAAGTTACTATGGGTGGTTAGTTAATTTTGAAAATATTGTCACTTGGTCTTTGTTGTTGATTGAATAAACTAGAATTTGTGTCTATTTAAAAAAAACTATTCCTTTATTATGTTTTATATTTCATTAATAAAATTCATAAATTTATAAATTTATTATTATTTTAAATCATTAATATGGATTATGGAAGTTATTCTATGATTTAGGAATTTTCTCATGACTAAAGGGGTTTTCATCTTGTATTTGTTAGACGATTCCTACTAGAAGAGGTCTTATGAATCTAAGTGATAGATTTGTGAGACGGGTTTAATAGGAGAATCCCTTAGTGGTATCTTCTTTAGTGGAAGTTATAATATGCACTATTCATACTTTGGTTATGAAGGTATTAAAAACCCAGGAGGAGTAGTGGATTATGACTCATAATTTACTAACAAGAATCCACCTATATTTCATGGTGATAATGGAATCTAGAAATATGAGGAGAGGATTGAGTATATTGGTAGGATATTTAAAATTATAAAGATTCCCAAGGAATCTAAGGGGTGGGGGTCAACATATATTCTTGATGGATTGGGAAGGAAATGGTGAGGCTCAGTTGTGCATGCTATATTTTATGAGGATCTTACGTGGGAATCCTTAAAGAAAATATATAAACTATAGTTTTATCTTAAAATGTTACATGTGGAAAAGACCTGATACTTTCTAACATTATAAAAATGGGAATGTATTGTTATAGTGTATTCCACTAACTTTTCTAGGTTGGTGCATTTCAAAGTGGATATTATTACCAATGTTTACATGAAATCTCTAAGGTTTGAGATTGTGCCAAGTGTCTCCTAAGAAACCTGAGTGTGACATGGATTTATATTTATAGTGACACTTAATTTTGATATACCTACACACTATTGTTTGTTTTATATTCGTGGACTAGATTATGCATTAGAAACCATTAGTGGTGGCCTACTTAATTTACCTCACACCATATTCAGTACATGGATTGGTACCCAGATAGTCTTCTTTGTCATAGGAAATACGACTTTGATATGGTTGGTTGTGTATGAAACCATTGAGAAACATCATTCCTCTTGGAGGACATCTAAGGTCAAGCCTAAACAATCACATAATGTCTTAGGTTTAAAATGCGTTATGATCAGTTTCAATCACACATCAATGGGGTGTTGTTTGAGGCAACATAAATGTGTGATCGATAGTGTTATAATAAGTGTGTAACCCGATATTCTTATTGCTCCTCAATGAGGTGTTGATGCTGTCTCCTATAGACCAGACTTGTTCGGTTGGTCTGAAGTGGTAAATTTGATCAATGAATCATCTTTATGATATTATGCATACTTTATGATCAATGGTTCATCTTTATTATATTATGTTTCTGTAATCTTACACTATCGTATATTTTGTGTAGGCACATTGTGATAAACATGGATAAAAGCTGGATCACATTACCGAGGAACACACCTCAATATGTTAAGGGTTTGAATGAGTTTTTAGATTTTTCAATTTCTAATCGATCCGTTGAAGGGAGAATAAGATGTCCATGTCCTAAATGTAAATTTAGAACATGGTTGAAGAGAGATGAAGTTTATGAACATTTAATACTGAAGCAATTCCCTAATCAATATTTGTGTTGGATTTGGCATGGAGAATCAAACAATACAGAAAGATTGAGGATTGATGTTAATCCACAGAATGAGGTCCCAAGTTTGTCGCCAATGGAAAATGAAATGCAAAACCTCATAAATGATGCATTTGGCACTGCAAGACACCACTATGAGCATCAAAACATATCAGAACAACCGCTATAAATTGCAACGTGACAAGCGATGTTTTTGAGACTGTAACACAAGCAGATCAAGATTGTAACATATCATTGGATCCTCCTCTTGATTCTGTGGAGACAAATGTAAGGGAAAACTTCAGTGAGGAAAATGCGTTTCATGATTTATTTGACGATGGAAATCAAGAGTTGTATAGTGGGTGTTTGAAATATTCAAAGCTTTCATTTCTGCTGAAGTTGTACCATATCAAATGTCTATGTGGAATTACAAATAACGCAATGTCCATGTTATTGGAATTGATTCGTGATGCATTTCCTGAAGCAAAAATCCCAGAATCGTTTTATGAGATGAAAAAAGTTGTAAACAAGCTTGGTCTGAATTATACAAAAATACATGCGTGTCCCAATGATTGTATGCTTTACTGGGGGGAGGATTCAAGTAGACAGAATTGTAAGAAATGTTATTCTTCTAGATGGAAGTCAAAAGGTGATTTTGGAAGTATGACTGAACATAATTTCATGGAGAAGAAGAAAAGGAACACACCTGCAAAAGTTTTGCGTTACTTTCCTTTGAAGCCTCGATTGAAAAGATTATTCAGGTCATCAAAAACCACCGAACACATGAAGTGGAATTCTGTAGATAATAACAATGATGGGTTAATGAGACATCCACGAGATTCCCAATCATGGAAGACATTTGATTCATTACATCCAGATTTCTCAAATGATCCTAGGAATGTTTGATTGGGATTGGCTGCCGATGGATTCAACCCATTTGGGACTTTGAGTACGAGTTATAGCATTTGGCCAGTTGTTTTGATCCCTTATAATCTGCCTCCGTGGATGTGTATGCAACAAACATCTTTTATCATTTCGATGATTATTCCTGGAAAACAAATGCTTGGAAATGATATTGATGTATACCTGCAGCCTTTGATTGAAGAATTGCAGGAGTTATGGAGCAACGGTGTTGAGACATTTGATGTTTCTTCTAAAAAAATGTTCAAAATGCATTCTGCTTTAATGTGGACCATTAGTGACTTCCCTGGGCTTGAGAATTTATCTGGTTAGAACACTTATACGGGTTTGGCTTGTCCCGTTTGTAACTTTGATTTCGAGCCCAAATGGCTACCTCACAGTAGAAAATGGTGTTTCTTGTGCCATCGAAGATTTCTTGATGCATCTCATAGATTTCGGCTGAACAAATCAAAATTTAATGGTTCCATTGATCGTAGACCACCTAAAAAGTTGTTAAACGGTTCTGAAATATTGACATAGCTTGAAAATGTTAAAACAGAATTTGGGAAGATTCATCATTTGACTGATAGTGGAAAACGAGTGCGAAGTGCATCGTCAAGTGAAATCAGAACGCAACAATGGAAGAAAAAAGTATATTCTTCAAACTTCCGTATTGGGAATTTAATTCTTTGCGCCACAATCTTGATGTGATGCATATTGAGAAGAATGTATGTAATAATTTGATTTTCACATTACTTAATGAGCATGGAAAGTTGAAGGATCATCTCAATGCTTGCAAAGACTTACAAGTAATGAACATAAAACGTGATCTCTGGCCAGATGAGAATGAAAAGTATGCTCCGACCATTTTTTCAATGAAAAATAGGGATAAAGATGCGTTCCTTCGAATTTTAAAGAATATGAAGGTATCTGATGGGTATTCGAGTAACATCTCGAGGTGTGTTGATTTTAATAATCGTAAGTTATATGGATTGAAAAGTCACGATTCACATGTTTTGTTACAACAGTTACTACCATTGGCATTGCGTACATTATTACCTGAAAAAGTTACTGCTGTTGTACTGCAATTCTGCACATTTTTCAGGCAATTATGTGAGAAAACTCTACATCCATTACAGCTTGACAACCTACAAGAGAGGTTTTTATTGAACCTTTGTGCAATGGAGATGATCTTTCCTCTATCGTTTTTTACTGTCATGATGCATTTAACTGTGCATTTGGTTGACGAAGCTAAATTAGGAGGCCCCGTTCATTATCGATGGATGTATCCAATTGAGAGGTATTTTATTTATATGTTTCCAGTTAAGTAAAAAATATTTGGAATTTAAATAAATGCATAATATTATTATTATTTTTCACAGATATCTTGGGCATTTGAAAGCATACGTGAGAAATAAAGCTCAACCAGAAGGCTCTATTGCTGAAGGCTATTTGGCCGAGGAGTGTCTCACCTTTTGTTCCAGATATTTGGATGATATTGAGACAAGATTTAATCGAGTTGGATGTGTTGACGACACATCAACTCAATCTCAAATGCATCAGAAATCAAAAATATTTCCTGCTATTGGCCGATCAGTTGGGAGGACCTCATACGCGACACTGACAGAATTGGAGTTATTACAGGTACATAGATATGTGATGATGAATAGTGAAATTGCAGATCCATTTATTGAAGAGTTGAGGATACAAACAAAGAGACGAATGAGAGGCCGAACACGAAATGAAAAAGATATAACGAAAGCTGTGAATAAAGAGCTGGTAGAATGGTTTGCATGACGTGTAAGTTTATAAATATTGAAATAAATACAAATATTAGTTTGACACATACAATTTGAAAATCTATTAAATTATATTTTTATTCTTCAGATCATGAATAATGATACTCGAGAAGACTTGTCAGAAGATTTGAAGTTTCTTGCTAGAGGTCCTATAAAACAAGTTAGAAAGTTTGACGCTTATAATGTGAATGGTTTTAGATTTCGTACAGTCGATCGAGAAGTGGGTTTGAAAACACAGAATAGTGGTATATTTACATTTGCTGAAGTGGAATAATATAGAAAGTTGCATGATATTATTTAATTAAACTACCACGGGCATTTTTCTGTTGTTTTATTCAAATGCAAATGGGTCGATATTATCAGAGGTGTTAAAAGAGATTCCTTGCAATTTACTTCTGTAAACTTCTCTCGCTTGATGGATGTTGGTGATCGTGAACTGCATGATCCATATATCTTAGCATCGCAGGCAAAAATGGTATATTATGTGAATGATGTTGTGGATGAAGGGTGGAGTGTAGTTACTCATGTAATACAAAGAGATTTGTATGATATGGGTGATGAAGTGGAAGATTTGACCTCTGCAATTGAATTTCATCAACAACAGGAAGCATAATTATTTGTCCATCATGATATTGAAAATATTAGTCTAGCAAGGATGGATGAAGTGGATGAAGCAATGGAGCAGGAAACCGACATTATTGAAGGGGAAAATGATTGTATATACAATTATTTATTCATTCAGCAACCACTTGTTTCATTTCTGTAGTCATTCATTATCATTGTTATATATATTTTGTTTGTTAGTACTGGGCATCTATTATCATTTTTAATTTTTTTTCTGCATAATTTTTTTGAAATATATATTCTGAACTTAATTTTATTTGACTAAATGACAGGAATGCCAAGGAAGAAGCGGTACACCATTTCATCTACTTCTACGACAGATGATGATCCGTCTGTCCCCATGGCATCTGAGGCAGCAGCTGCCTACATCCCTGCATCATCTCCCCCTGCACCATCTCTGACACCGTCAGTGGATGTCTCATTTGAGGATGAGTCATCGCCTCCCCCTACAGGAGCCTCAGCAGTGGGGCAGCGACACGCCCCTTACAGTTCATCACAGACATTCTGGAGGGTCACAGTCATAGGTACAAATTTTAATTAAATTAATTTATTGCATTTTGTTTATAGTAATTGTTTGCTAATTGCAGATGAAAAAAATGAAACTGTGGAAAAACAATTAAAAAGTTCTAATGTTTGGAACATGAATGGCGAGAAGATAGTTGTGCCATTTGATTCTTATGGGGTCCCGACGGATGATGCCGCAGGTTTACTTGGTCAGATTATAGGTCAGCTGGCAGCGGAGCCCATTTCCTTGCCTATTTCATATGATGATTAGAGGCATATGCCTCCAAACTGGAAAAATGAAGTTTTTTATTCTCAGATAAAGGTAATTTTATTACTTTATGGTTTAATTGAATGTCATGTTACTAATATATTCAAAATGAATTTCTGTATACAGATGTTCTTCCACTTTACCGTTGCTGATGTGATAGCATGGAAGTGGAAATCGAAAAATCTTGGAAAAAAATGGAAAGATTTCAAATGGAGGTTGTGGTGTGATGTCAATGATACTTCATTGACTGTGCAGCAGATGTATGAGAAGCTACCCAGTGGGGTACCGAAAGAACAGTGGAAAGTTTTTGTCGATAGCCATCGTGATGAGAAGCGGATGGTATTGAAATATATATTATTATATTATCCTAATTTTACATTTTTACATGTACATGAAGAGGAGATAGACATTGAATACATTACTGTTAAATTGAATTTTATTTATTTCAGGATATCTCAAGACAGAATGCATCAAACCGGGCAAAGCAAGTCATCCCGCACACTGCGGGCTCAAAAAGCTTTGCTAGAAGCTGAATGTCATTGGTAATCTTTTAATTAGTTTAAATATTTATAAGGCAATATTATCTATTTAACATATTTAATTGTTGATTTATCTTTGTTTAATGCAGTCACATAGTTTAGGGCATGAAGCATCCCGAACAGAACTGTGGCTGGATGTTCATAAAAAATAGATGGAAGTTTTGTTAATGAAACTGCCAGAGAAGTTGGGGTATGAAGTCAATTATTTATTATAATAACTTATTATCAGTTTTTACTGTGTTAATATATATTGATATTTGATTTATAGGTAAAAATTAAAGAAATATGGGATGTCAATCCTGGGCAATCTTACTCAGTCTCCCAGGATGACCCGGTTGGTAAAGTCCTTGGGAAGGAGCATCCTGGTAGAGTGCGCGGGATGGGTTTGGGACCCGTACCATCTGAGGTCTTTGGCAGGCCATCAGGGATTTCGGCTACATATAATCCTGGTTATAGTCATTTCATACCTGAAGATACTCATAGGGATATGTCTTCTCTACGAAACATAGTTCACCAGCAGGGGGATCAGATATCTGCTTTGCAGAAAGAGTTGCTTGAAATATGTCAGCATATGAGCAGATATGCCCCCGGTGGTAGTGCATCGGCTAGTGGTGAGCAGGTAAATCATAAAAAAAATAAAAATCATTTAGTTTGCACACTTTTATTGCTTTTAAGTTTAATTATAAATATGCAACAATATTTAATTTTCAATATAATGTTCTTATAGGTGGCAGCAGGTAGTGGAGATGAAGGTGGAGAGGGTGACGATGCAGCATCAGATGATGAGTAGTAGTGTTGTTGATGTTTTGAACAAGTATGAGAACGGTTGGTTTTTATATGTAACATGTATGGCACATAGTTGCCACCAAACATTTTCATGTCCTAACATTTTCTTGATTTCTCATGTTTCCTTCTATGCATTTTATTTATTTATGATGTTTCATTTTATGTCTTGATTTCTCGAGTGTGGTATACATCATTCCATTTAGGCCTATGTTTAAATTGGTACCACATCCAATGAGAATACCATATATGTAACCCATATTCATACCATTTCTACTATATAGCATCATTCGGGTAGCCCCATTGTGTAAGCTCGATTCATACCATAACTGATTCATAGAAGTACCTAGGCAATCCAACTGTGTAAGTCCCATTCATATCATTGTTGCTCCATAGCAGCACCTGGGTATCCTAGCTGTGTAATCCCAATTCATACCATCACTATCAAGGCCCAATGAGCCACAACACATTACACAGGCATGAAGAAATTCTATCACATACCAAAGCCCCAAACATTCAATGGTATAAAGACAACCAAAACAACAGAAGATAAAAATCTCACTGAAGGGCTTCCATAAATTCTAACACATCCTTAGGTCTACGCTAGGTTGGTCTACACATGCCCAACCTATATCCATAATCACAACCAAAGTATATCCCCTTAGAATAAAATCTCAGGAGGGAGGAACAGTCACCCCATGTAACACTCAACAAGGCAGAAGTTATTAGGTAACATATTTGTTTTATATATGCCAATTTTTACTAGATACTCCCTTTTTCAATCAATTTCCTTACTAAGTGGAAGATAAAGCACCTATCTAATGGCCCAATATGTTTTAGTTTAGCATATACATACCCCTATTGGATCCATATCCAATATGTATCACACTAAAAGGCCAATCCCATGACCATAAATGTCTAAGGCATGAAAGGTTAATGATAAAAGGCTCTGTCATGGCCTTAAAATTTTTACACCACTCAAATGGGTCAAGGAATACCAATTTGTTTTTAGTTTAAGGTTGATATAAAACAAGCGATGAGACCAAATATCAAATGTATCATAGAATAATGTATAAAACATAGGAAGAATGTTCAAGGACCATCTAATTGTAATAAAAAATGCATCAAAATATGTGTCATTTGGTATCCCAATGCACTAACCATCTTGAGAAACCCGGCGTCTCCGCAATTGAACAAACCCATACATTAGGAAAGCATCACATGAAACAACCATGGATTGATAATGTCCCCATGACCAAATTCCCAATAGTCACATTACCTTCATCACTAAATCTCTCTATCTATGAGATCTATGAAAATCCAACAATTATTATAAACCACATGTTAACCAAGTAAAACTACACCTAATAACTACCCAAATACCCACCTGAAAGGCTAATCTTAGACTATACAACCAACATACTAATTATGCTGATAAAGAACTCACGCTCTTACTGACATGGAAAGAGTGTATCTTGGAAGCCTCCCACAATACCTAAATTTAACCGTTATCAGTATAACATGAATCTAAGAATGTATAAACTCTATTAAAACACCTAATATGCATCATTACAATAACATCCAAATAATCATAGTTTAACTTAACTTATCCCCCAAATAACCATGTCAATTATTCATGTTATACTTAACAAAACACAAGCACTACCCATGCTTTTACATTCACAATACCAAATACAATGATATTACTAACTGAATACCAAACCACAATCCACCTATATACCATCACTATAGAACAAAGTGTCTAAACTTAATTTCATTTATTTAATGAACTCATAGACCTAGGATAAGTCCTCTCTTGGATTACATACATACAAGAAAACCCTCATCAGGTGGAAATGATAATCACTATTTCACTTGATTAGAACACTCCAATCACCAATATCCCAAGATACATCTCAATATTACTAGTCTCTCTCAACCCTAGTTCACATGTCACATCCTATATAGGATACAAACCATGGAGAAGCATCTATGAACCCATCTCAAATATCACGAGGAAAATCATAGGCCAATATACCCACTCGAGGGTTCTCATGCATATCACAAATCCCATACCCAATCCAACTATGGAATCTAGGTTACTAATCCTAACTAGAAATCGACACACCATACTTCCCCTGAAGGATAAAGATCACATACATGCACATATATATTAATGACATTATCTTATGATAATAACTATTGTGAAAATTCAATATCATTTGGTTTGGTTAAGTATAATTCCACTAATAAGGTATTTAGGAAAACATTAGATAAGTTGTTTTTGAAATTTTAAAAAACTAAAACCTATTTTCTTTAACGAAGTCAATAACAACTATATCATGATGCATCCCATCCAACCTGCAACATGATGACCATCTTGGGATGTATACATGAAACTCTTATCTCATATCCAATGACATAACTCAAATCCTCAATAGGAATCATGTATAACCTACAAGATCATAAACCATACTCTCTCAATCACCATGCACGGTTAGCGTGTTGTCCAACCTAAAACACACGCCAATTCACAAGTTACCCATTTTCTATAGTATGCATTAACAACCAACCCAAAACACACAACAAACCATACCATAACATAAATTCTATAACTACTCAAACATCCATCTTTGGAACAAATTATATACCCATATAAACATAATTTGTTCTATCCCATAACACAAATCCATTGTTAAAAAAACCCAACCCATATCACAATCCACCCATGGATGTTATATCGGCCAACTTAGAGCATAACCAATTACATATCATTACACATCACCATGGTTAGCATGATCACATAAATTGTATCAAAATTCATAACCATTTATTATATAGAGTATTAGTATCCATATAATATAAATCAACCCTTCTTAAAACACATAAGAAATTAAAGAAGCTAAAAACACATATACATCTTGGGGGTCACATGGATTGGTTACTCACCAAATTGTGATACATACCTTTCCTTAGGTTGGACTCTATAACATACAACATTTGCTCATATCCTATTTTTCAATGAATACTACCATGTTATTTGTTTGTATGGTGTCTCCTGTTCAATATTCTGGTTTGATTTGTTTTTCAGGGTAGTGGTGTGGTAGGAGCAGATTTTTTTTTCCCGGTCAACATTTCATGGCGGTTTTAACCGCCGCTAATGCCTTACTGGTCAGCATTTAGCGGCGGTTATAACCGCCACTAAATGTATTATGTTTAAATTTAGTGGCGGTTTTCACCGCCGCGACATAGGCACATCAAACGCCAGAATATAGCGGCGGTTAAAATCGCTGTGAAAAAAAAAGTATCATCTACGCATAAAACCGCCGCGAAATGGACAAAAACCATCGCAAAAAGAGGCATCTACGACACTTTTCTTAAACCGCCGCGAAATAGTAAAAACCACCGCTAATAGATTGCCGATGCCCAGTTTCACGGTGGTTTTTGTAAACCGCCGCCAAACCCTATAGCGGCAGTTTAAACCGCCGCCAAATGAAAAAAAACCGCCGCTAGGGGCCAGTTTTGTTGTAGTGTGGGTCCTAATGTATGCTCTATAGGGATAAAATTTGGTGGAGAAGGAGTCGAAGAATATAGAATATAGAAGCTCAGAGAGAAGTAAGTAGAAGTAAAATAATATGGCATGGATTACTGGCCGAATGCTGGATGGGGAGTGAGAATCATCATCGAATATGGTAAAGACGGGTGATGAGACTCATATGTAAAGGGTGGTGAAAAAATGGGAGGCCTAAATATCCTGTGTGTCCCTAATGACACATCGGGACCAGAATGTGGGATATATGGTATGTCAGTGGGAGGGGAATGGTCTTATTGGGTACGCCGACCAGATTGGCTTGCTCTCGTACTGCCCCCCTCGTTCGAACACCCTATGTACTGGGACCACTACTAGACTGCTCATCAAATAATCATCACCTAAGAGGTGGATCTTGAAAAAATGTTTAAAATAAAATTAATCACATGACATTATATATTATTTAAATATATATATTTGAAATAAAATTCTCACCACAGGCACTAGTGGTGGAATGACCATCTCAGCCATGCGATGATTGTTGCCCATCATATTTTTCCATCACTTATCTTCAATTGGTTGCATTTCTTGCATTTGAAAACAAATATAGAATTAATTAGAAATGGATAACTAATGTGTAACCTAAAAAACAAAATAAATGAGAGGGAATAGGGGGATTTATGCATAATTTAACTATATATTGTTTTAGGTGAGATTTAATAGTTATATAATGAATTCAATGAATCGTACAATATGTAATAAAGAAATTTAATTTTTAGTAGGATGGTTATTTACTAAGAAGACAAACCATCATGTTCATACGAGGTAAAACACTTGTCAAAATTAAGGAAAAATTTAATTTCTTTAGCCCAGGTAGATGATGTAGGTTTCTATACATGTTTTGAAAAAGAAGACAAACCATCATGTTCATTATCTGGTGAAATGTTAAAGGGAGGTCTTAGAGTTATACTAATTTAATACATGTTCAATAAAGCATTGAAATGTTCACCAAGTTATAAATATTGGTTTCATTGGTTTGAATACAATTGAATTACAAATTAGAAAATGAAATTCAAATAAAATTGAAACTAATAAACATTGAAAATTCACATAATGGTAAAGTAGGATACAAAATATTTGTAATCAATATTAAATCAATTTGAATAGTACCAACCTTAACATCCCAAGTTGAGTTAAACCAAAATAATTGAGAACATGGATGAATGATTTTATATATTTCCCACCATAACTTCAGGTTCACAGTCAACTATGACAATTGAGATATTGGAGTCATAAAAAGAAATAAATGGATCATTTCTAGTTGCAGTAGGGATGGTGTCAATTTCATCATCACCATCATAAAAAATATATCTTGGAATTACTTCAATAATGATACAAAATTCAGGTCGAAGATGGTCTTTGACATAAAAAACATAAATCGTCATTGATTCCAATACATATAGTTCATCGATAGAAAGAGTGAGAGTCATATCAATTACTCAAAATCCACAATCATCAATAAATGTGTCCTACCTCATCATCAAATCAAACTACTGACATTTCATCATCATGACTCATTCATGAGAATAATAATCTAATATTATTATTTTTTCAACGACTCCATAATAACCTGTATTTTTAAATCATGGTCTACTATCTGATGCACTGGAATAACATTATATTGTGAAAGTAACCATAACACCATCATGTTGTGTTCTCATGTTCTTTTCCCGTTCAGTGATAATAAATCTGTACCCATTGATAAAAATTGATTTACAGTCATGAACCACGATATTAGGACCAAAAGCCAAAAATATTATTTCCTTAGAGACAGATTCAGTAGGAAAACTCAATACCTGAAATATAAATGAATATTAAACTTCATTAAATATTGATTTAATTATTTTAAATAGTAATATTTTTACCTTCAATTTTAACCAAGCAGAAAACTATTTACTATGCAAAGTCTCCATCCTTCTCAAAGATAAAGAATGATAATTTCTATTTATCATTGATTTATGTTACCTATAGATAAAAATAGGAATAGTTTAACAGATATATATGTACGATATACATATATTAAATTTACTTACCTGATGTAGTTATCAAACAAATCACAGTTGAACAAAATTGTGTAATGTTCCATCTCCCGCTCTTCTAGGCTTAATGTTGTCAATGTATATGATCCAAGAATTCCTTCTATTTGCAGAAGTGATAGAAAACTAGGTTCAATTTTCTCATACCATTATTCTTCATTTCTCATTGGTTTGTTCTTTCTTTTAGTAAGATCGGAAAAATACATAGAGAAAAAATCCATACATTCTTGAGCCAAGTAACCATTCACGATAGAACCTTTTAGGATGATTCCTGTTTCAGACATAAGACTTTAATGTGTACATATTTCTTTCAGTTGGATACATAGAATGAAATGAAATAGGTCCTCTAAGAAGTATTTCAATTGGAATATGGATTTCCAGATGCAGCATGCATGTGAAAAATGACAGAGGAAATATTTTCTCAAACTCACAAAATATTAATGGAGAATCTACCAACATTTTTTGCAAGAAATACTTGGATAAATTCTCAGCCCAAAGATCTCTAAACAAATGGAACAAATTAATAATATCCTCTCTTACATTATTATAAAAAATATAACAGATTTCTATTGGAATCAACTCATGAAGAAGGATGTGATAATCACGAGTCTTAAAAGATTTTAGCTTCAACTCTCTTATATTGACCCATTTAGATATGTTTCTTGAATAGAAATCATGAACTTTAATTGTCTCTAGTACTTATAGATTTCTTTTTTCTGTAGGTTTCATCATATAAGAAGCACGTAGAACTTTCCATTTATTTTCACTAATATGCACAAAATGCAATTTTGTTTTGATTCCCCAATCCACCAAGTCACGCTGAGACCATAAATCATCTTTTGTCTTTCCCTTAAAATTTAGAAGAATCGAAATAAACATTTCACATATATTTTTTTCAATGTTCATTACATCTAAGAAATGACGTAACAAATTGGTTGACCAATAAGGCAAATCAAAGAAGACACTTCTCTTCTTCCAATTGTAACAGGTTTCAGTGGAAACATTCTTTCTATTTCTATATTTCATTTGACCCTTCCCGAATGAAAAACTGAAATATTTCAATTCATTAAGAACATCAGTTCCAGACATACGCTAAGGTAAATCATCAGTCTCCATGGTTTTGTCAAATCTTCGATGATTATTTCTATATGGATGGTCCCTTGGAAATAATCATCGATGTCCCATAAAATTGAAACTACATAGATGTTTCAGTCTTTTGGATCATGTATTCTTCATACAAATAGGACATGATAGTTTTCCCTTTGTTCTCCATCCATACATCATTACATAAGTAGGAAAATCATTGATCGTCCACATAAGTGCAACAAACATATGAAATATATCTTTCGAACAAGCATCATATGTGCACACAACCACATCCCAAAGAAGTTTTAACACTTTTATTAAAGGTTTCATGTATACGTCTATATCATTTCTACGATCATAAGGGCTGATATGAGTATACTCATGAAAGTGAAAGTTTTTTTTCATACAGAAGCATGGGGGAAGGTTATAAATGTGTATAAAAATGGCCATGTGTTGTACGAAGTAAGAATTTTACCAAATAGATTAAAACCGTCACATGAAAGACCCAACCTCACAATATGCACATCAGATGAAAAATCAGGATATCAAGCATCAAATATCTTCCATGAAAATTCATCTGCAGGGTGAACCAACTCATCATTAGTCTTCTTTCTCTCAGTATCATTCCATAACATTTTTATTGATATTTCATCAGACATAAAAATATTCTGGAGTCTAGAGATCAATGGAAAGTTCCACATTACTTTATGTGGCACACAAGATGGTGTTCCATCAGCTTTTGGCTTCCAACGGGATGTGACACATTTTATACAATCATTTAATTAAGCAGTTACTTTCCAGAATAAACAACAATCTTTTGGGCAAGCATGAATTTTGTTTCTTGACAATCCAATTTCCTCAAATAAATTCCATGCCATATAGTGGTTTGAGAGAATATCTGCATCATCTAGAATTAAGTCCTTCAAGAAGGTAAGAATTTAATCGATGACAGTATTAGAAATCCCAAACATAGTTTTCCCATGAAACAATCATATTAAAAATTCCAACCTTTTCATTTTACCACATTGTCGAAACACTGAAGTCGTGGTAGCATCATTCAATTTTTTCACCCTGATGACATCGTCATTTTCATTAGACACATCATGTGTGCTCATATCGAAGTCTTATTGGGTTGGAATCCTTTCTTTTTCATGATGAATAATAAACAAAAACTGGTCATATAACAAATTTTCCAATACAGTACTCTCATTTGGATCATCAGTAATTTGAGATTTCATTTCTACCCATTATGATACCACACATAGTCGTTTTCTTGAAAACCATATTTGGTTATATGGTAGATGACTTCTTCATGGCTCAACCAAGGTATTCCAACAAAATTGTAACTTGGGAAGTGTGTGAGACCACTATCTGAAGCATTTTGAAATGAAAAATCTAAAAATATCTCCAAATTATTTTGAAAATCACTTGAGATCTGATAACTTTCATACATCCAACTTCTATCCATTCTGTAAAAAAAATTTTATAATTAATTTTGTCAAAATCAGTTCAATAAGATTGAAGTTTCATAAAAAATCTATTTAAGTAAACGAGAATTGTTCACTTTATATGAAACCATAATCAACACACTACTCTATATAAGAATCATAATATAAAAGACAAAAAATACTATATTTATAACAAAATATCTTTGAAGAACTATACATGAGTGTAAAAGATCATGTACACTTATAGAGGATAATTATTCAGGAGTTGAGTAAATTTTAGATCGAAGAAATTTTATATTTTAGTAGATTATTTGAGTGATCACATACACTGCCCAAGGGGGTGGGGGTGTCCAGGGGGTAGGGGGTGTTCAGGGGTTGGGGGGCTGTCTAGGGGGGTGGGGGGGGGGGGGGGGGCTGTCCAGGGTGGTGGGGGGGTGTCCAGTGGGGGTGGGGGTATCCAATGGGTGGGGGTGGTGTCTAGGGGGGCTGTCCAGGGGGGTGGGGGCTGTCCAGGGGGTGGGGGGATATCCAAGGGGGGTGGGGGTGTCTAGGGGGGTGGGGGTGTCCTAGGGGTGGTGGGGCTATCCAAGGGGGGTGGGGGTGGGGTGTCCAGGGGGTGGGGTGGTGTCCAGGGTGGGCTGTCTAGTGGAATGTGGGGGGAGTGGCTGTCCAGTGGGCATGGGGTGTCTAGGGGGGGTGTCCAGGGGGTGGGGTGGTGTCCAGGGGGGTTGTCCAAGGGGGTGGGGGTGTCCAAGGGGTGGGGGTGGGGGGGGGGGGTGGTCCAGGGGGTGGGGTCTATCCTTGGGGGTGGGGGTGGGGTGTCCAGAGGGGGGGTGGGGGTGTCCATGGGGTGTGTGGGTGTTCAGGGGGCGGGGGGTATCAAAGGGGGTGGGGGGTGTCCATCCCCAAACTGGGGTCATAGAATTCAATCTATATCCAATTATAAAAAGAATTCAAGACTATTATAGATGACCCAGAATACTATTGGTGTAAACCATGAATATCATACATATAAATCACAACACACCTAATTATAAACACACCTCCAAATATCATATGTGGATCAGATTTTATCTTCCACTATAAATATCATACATGAATTCCAAGAAACACACACCTAATTGTAAACACACCTCTAAATCTTGAGATTGGTATGTGGCTTATTGATGCCTTGATAGGCTAGCTGATACCTAATTCTAGGTTGTGATACAAGGTGTAAATATATTATTTTCTATGTTTACAAAATTTTGTGTGTGTGTCAAATATGATCCTATGTATGTTGTTCAGTAATATGATCCAAGTTTTGATGGGACACTACTCATGGGAGTATGAGCCTTATTATATAATTAGGTGATATAGAGTTTTAT
>CAUJRU010004234.1:0-20136 GCA_963277665.1 Viscum album | reverse complement strand
AACTAATAAAAGGGATTTTAATAGATGCCGATAATTCATATCTTAGGATAAAACTAAATATTCTCAGATTTAAAATATGGTATCATTATTTACATATCATATAAATGGTTATTTATTTTTCCCAATAAAATTATTTTTTCAAATTCAATTCATTTTTATTTATGAACCATGAATTGTATCTTTTTACCATTTTTTAATGGTTGATATGAAATCCATTCCTCGAAAATTGAATTCTTTATGTTTGTTGACACTATATCTAGATAAGTTTTATATGTGTGGGGAATTGTTATATATTCAACAACATTATACCACGAAAATGAATATACTCTTTCTTATATGTATAAAAAACATTAAAAATTTTGCCCCATAAAAATTTAATATACTTAATCAAATGGGATTAATATTCACCAAATATCATTTCCAGTGCGTTTTTGACCAAAAATCATTATGATCATTGTAATATAATTTATGTTATATGTGTATATGGGGACATGTTGTATATAACCCATATAATAGGATATAATAAATTTTGGATACAGAGGATCTGATAGAGACTCATTCCATGAATGAACAATCTCATTATATGTTTTATAATATCATTTCCGAAATTAAGAATTGTTCGAAAAAATATATTACATTATGGTGAATCATTAAGGGATTTAAGTTTCTATTCAAGAATCACCCATTTTTTCCATCTTATATCCTACTTTAATCTTTTAAAATTATAAATTTATTCATCCAATGTGGATTTTTTTGAATATTTCATATTTCATTATCATGGTGATTGGTTGTTATCTTTGATAATGAATCATTATTGGATCAATCAACCATTTCATATCACAATGTATAATATTTATCACATTCTGATAAACATTTTAATTATTTCTTGTACAACACATATCAAATGGGGAATACTTGTATCTTATTATACTCTATTACCAATGGAAATAATATTTATTTCAAAATAATTAGAATCTAAAAGCACATTACCTACCAAAAGTAACTCATTCATAATTTAATTAATTTTAGTGAAATTTTTAACAAAATATATATATATAGATTTTATCTTATCCAATCTCAACACTATTAATAATTCTATAAAATTATTAAAATATAGGAATAATGGGTTTTTAGCAATATGATTAAATAATTCAACAGAAGCACATTTTTATTAGTTTCACAGAATTCATAATAAATTTATTCATTTATATGATCTTATGTCTCATAATAAATATCCTCAATTATGATATATCTTAACATCATTTTTATTTCACCATTCCAAATCAATCTTTTATAACATTAATTTAAACCATATCAAATCAGGTGGGCATTTATTTATCTAACCATAACTTCCTCATACTCAAAAAAAATATCATGAAAAAAACATGCAATTAATTACAATATTTTATATAAAATATTTCCTTAAATCCCTATCCCCTTTTTAAAATATTTAACTAACTATTAAAATATTTATCAAATTTTTACCAAAAAATTATATAAAACAACAATATTATATTAAATTATTTTAAAACATATAAAGACTAATTCGTCGACATTAATAATTACACATAAGGCTTATAAATGTATAATGATCTTAATATAACATATATATAATCAAAAATTCTATATATTTTTAAAAATAAATAAATATAAATAAATATATAAATTTAAAACAAGTAAATTTAAAGTATATATGGACATAAGTAGAAAAAAATAAATCTATCAATATATAAATATATTATTTTAAAAGATATTAATTTAAAACATATAAAAAATTCACACAAAAACATAAAAGTATAAATTTACAAAAGATATTTTTTCTAAAAAAATATACAATTTAAAAACATATAAATATATATTTTTTAAATATACATATAAAAGAGGAAAAACATCTATATATAAATTTATAATGTCTATATCATATAAACATATAAACTGATACAAATATATATATACCTACTAATTTAAAAATTTATATATATACAGTATTAATCATTGAATCATATTTAAATATAAATATATATAAATATATAAGAATATATATAATCATTTAGTCATCTATTTATATCAATTGAAATTTATTCATCAATTAAATCTACTATTAACTCAAATAAACTCCCAAAATATTTTAAATATCAATTTAAACTCAAAAAAATATAGATATCAATAATATATTGGTTTTGAATGAGTTAGGTAGTTGAAGGTGGTGGAATGAGAAAGTGGGTTTCCTAATGTGAAATAGAGAACACATTCAAAGGATTAAATTGCGTTTATGAAATATAATTAAAGAATTATGTGTGATATTATTATGTGATCTATCACGATGAAAAAAGATTCAATCATTTATATGAAAAGTATATTAAAATAAAAATAATATCTTATTGACCTTATTAATGAGAAATTGTTGGTATTTTCACCCTTCACTTATTTTTGGTGTTTAGGTCATTCAATTTCACATGAACGTGTTATCTATCTCTATATATTAGTCTTCGAATTTTATTTTTTTCATCCATGTATATATTCTAAAATCCCACTAATGTAATACATATATAAAAATCCAATTATATTTTATTTTTGGTATCCATTATATGTGCAACTTCTAATTTTTAAAATAGGTTTCATTATCCCTTTTTATAATGTGGGTTTTCAATAAATTTATTTAAATATATTAACCCTTTAATAACCAAAAAAATTCCAAGGGTGAAATATTTTTATTTTTGAAGAATGTAAAATCTTGAAAATTCAGTTTTAAATAGTAATAATCTTTATATCTTGTTTAACACATAACATCTATCATTAGGGAAACATAATATTAAAATATTATTAGTCAATATACCTTATTTATTTATTGAAGGGTATTAATATGATTGAAAATATTACTAAATATATTTATAATGATCCTAATTAATACAAATGTATTTATTAATACATACGAAATAATCATTCATTTTTTAGTGATATCATTTCATTCTTCAATAATGAGTTTTTCTTCAAAAATTATATAATTTCATTATATGTGGTGAAATTATATTTTATTTATTCAAATATTATTATTTTTTAATTGAAAATTATTTTTAGGATAATCATATCAAAATAAAATAATGGTTATTTTTTAGGATTTTTATGAAATGATTAATTTTTCATTGAAATGTGAAAATACCAATTAATCAAATCCACTATTTTATTTTAAGTAATAAAATAATTTAAAAGACTCATTCTATTTTGGATTCGGTATTAAAGTGATATAGGATCCATTTTATTTATAAAAATAAAATTAATTTAATTTGAATAAGAAATATTAATTATTTTAACACAAGTTATTATTTATTCTTAAAAAATTGTATTTTTCAAAAAAAAGTTTTTCTTCAATTTTATTTATTTACATTAGAAATTATTTATAACAATTATAGTGATTGAATCATAAAAAAATAATTCCAAATTATAATTATGAGGATCAAATTATATATACATACCCATTTTATTTTATGTTTTTATGAATAGTAATTAGAGTAAATATTTTTCACCTCAATAAGGGTAAAATGAGTAAAAAAGGATAAAACCCATGAGATAGGGTATAAAAAAATCCGAACATGTGATCTGATATTATTTTATGGGTTATGTTCGTCCATAGACCTACCAAATTATACTATATGGAGTTTTTTATTTTCGATTATATAAACAATTATATAATTTTAATTAATAAAAAATCCAAAATGAAAATATTTTTTATTTAACTTTTTGTTAACCCAATCCTATATATATGTATGTCAGTGTTATGCTATGCTTATATTTTTATAAGATACATGTAAATCATTCCCAAAAGGACCAAATAGTCTAGTAGTCTTTGTAACCCAGATACACCGATGGGTCTTGTATTTCAAAAGAATACTCCAATTACAAGATAATATTTTAAGGACAGTAACATTATTACTTATTGAATGACATTGCATTTATTTCTTCGTAATGTTCTATAAATCATAGAAAAAGGAAAAAATAAGGGTGATCCAAAATTTTTAGTTAGGGTAAAGTAAAATAGAAGATATAATTAATCAATAAGAATAATCAATATTGAAAGGTAAATAACGGAGAACGCATTCCATGTAACCAATAACTGATAATAATTTTTTCAAAACATATGGAATGGAATATAATTGATAACACATTCCATCTAATAAAAAATTAATAATTAAATGCATCTATATATATATTGATACAATAATTAAATGGAATATAATAATAAATTAATTATCAAAAAAGGAAATGTTTAATTATTATATTTCATACATCTATAACAATAAAGAGTTCCGAAATTACCTTTTACCAAGAGATTTTAGCCTGTGTGTATTAACGATTCTATTCACATAGATGAAAACTCGAAGGGTTTTTCACCAACAAATTTCACTTCATGATACTACTAATGCATCAAGGGACTTAGATTAAATTGTCCCCAATGTGTAGGGATTTCATAAACCAGTCTCCAACCCATAGAGATTTTATTAACTACACCGCAATGTGGATAGCGCATGTCCAATTCATTCCTCACATATTAAATAATCAGTTTAAAGAAACACAGTTCCATATCAAATATCAATATTGTGTAAGTGATATAAAAATTTCAATATTTCTACATTAAATCATTTTAATTTAAAGGTAATCACCACACATAATATTGATATACATTTTATTCAATAATAATATCAATGATAAAAGATTTGGATAACTATGAGATATTTAATGACTAATGATCGTAGGAATACAAATATTTCCAGGTGAATAAAATTTGAATCATGTAAGTGAATATCAATTTTATTCTTGAAAAAAACAGTAATAAACTCTTCAAATAAAGAATAAGGATGGTCTAAAAAAATCCCATGTAGTGTAAAAATAATGGTTGTTGTCATTCTTGAAATAAAAGAAGAACAAAAACACTCTTGAGGAAAATATCCTTCTCTTTTGAAAACCTAAATATTTGGAAATCATTATTTAAAGAAAAATTGAGAGTAAAAATTCCTCTGATAACTAGTTTTGAAAAGGTTAATTCATTTTTGAAAACATTTTAATAGAAACTATATTTTATATGATAACTTTTTAATATAAATTTGTTTTTAGAAGAAAAATGTTTTCTGAGTAAAAGAGATATGAAGTCATGTTTTCTTAAAAACATTTTATAATATATTTTTAGTAAAATAGAGTTGGGAAATGGTACTATTATTTGAAAAATTTCATGTATAACTTACTGATAAGATAATTAAAGGGATTATAGAGCAATTATCCAATAAATTTATCTTATGTAAATTCTAGTATAAAAAATCCCAAACGAAATGAGATTTTAAAGTTAACTCTTGAAAAGAATATAATGTAAATGTGATATTCAATCAATGAATAGTTTAGGTATTTCAAATTTAAATACAACTAAAAATTATCATATACACAATTAGATAGTAAAAATTTATTACACACATAATCATAGAATCTTAATTACATCAAGAATGTAATATAACCAAATGAAAATGAATCAGGTTTTGAAATTATTTTTCACTTGTTAATTTTTTATTCAAATCCCATTATGAGATTTAATATAAATTGACCCATAAAATACCATAAATAAAAACAACTCATTATAAAATAAATCATAATGGGAAGAAAATACACCACACAAAATATGTAAGTGGTCAATATGACATTCATCTCATGGATGTAAAATGTGAGATGAAAATCTCATACCTAGTTTTTCCTTTTTCTGTGAACATCCTTTAACCTTCTGTTTAATGGTTTTAAACATGTAAATAATTTACTCCAGAAGAATAATCATACTTAAAATATCATATTTGATCTTATTATAATATCTCAATACGCGTTTATTAATAATCATTCATTTGTCTCACTATTTCGATAGTTAATTTCGTAGCTTCTCAACTATGTATCGAATTGTTATTTATTGTTCTTATTATAATATATCATGATTTCATCACCTAAATAATATAAAATATGGTGTAAATATAATATATATAGTCTATTTTTTTATAATCCTTAATTTTTTTAGATAGTAAATTAAATGCACCGTTCATGGAGACTCTAGTACATTTTCATAAAGGATAAATTCATTTAATTTTCATATTAATATAATAGAAAGTAAATGATAAAAAATTATATTATAACTACAGAATAATATTTATGTATTTTATTTCATATTGGTTTAATAAAACCATTCATCATATATTCATTGTAGAGTATGAACAAATCAATTTTTTTTAGGGGGTGGTAGTCAACACTTCCAAAAACGATGTAACATTATTTATAGAAATTGAAAATCATCAAAGTTGTAAGAACCCAGATCTTCGTTTTCAGGCTTGTCCTTCCTTTTTCGGGTGTTTTTGAGAAAAGAGGTGTTTTAGGAAATTTTTGAAGTACACATCGTGTGCTTTTTGAGTACACGCCGTGTACTCCCTTTCCATGTTAGGCCATGTGCTGGCTATGTTTGGGCCACACACACAGTGTGTAGGTGTGAAGTGGAGGCCGCTTAAAGAAGAGTACGGAAAAGTAGAGTACACGTCGTGTACTCAAGAAGTACATGACATGTATTTTCTTTTTTTTTTCATTAAATGGACTGGGGTCGCGCCTAATCGACAGAACTCTCTTCTTCTCCAGTGCCTTCAACCAAGAGCGACCCATACGGCCACGAATATTATACGAGCCCCAGAGCTTTCGTACGTTATCTGAATCGACCGCTGTATATTGCGTTGAAACCACAGTGGTGAGTTCTTCTATCTCCTAGAGCCTTGTTTTCGAATTCCTCCTCTTTCTTATGTTATCATGGGTAGAACGTTTTGAGCATTTTAGTAGATCTACATTGTTCTGAGGAGAATAAATCTGTGTGGTTCAATTATATCGATCTTCTAAGATCACGGTAGTTGGTTTGTGCCTTAACTTTAGATTTATTTGAGTTTTATGTGAAAATTCAACAAATTCTCATGAACGGGGTATTGCGTGTTTACCGTTTTGCCATTGTGTTTAATCCCGCCTTGATTGCATTCTTGTGTTGAGGTAAGTTGATCATGTTTGTACATTATTTCTGTGCTTGGATGTTTTTCCCATGCTTTGTTCTTGTTGCATCCTTTGGGTCTCTTTAGCCTTTGGCCATTGAATTACTCTCTATGCCTTGTGATCGTAGGAAGGAATGATGTTGTTAACATGTTTTTTGCGCTATAGAATTTTTAGCCAAGTAGCTCTGTAGGTGTACCTTTGTTAGCAATGTAGCTCTATAGGGGTACTCTGGCGTTATAGCATTAATATGCACTGACTGGTACGGGACCGTCAGAACCCGGTTCTATAGACTATAATGGATAGACCGAGTGAGCTTCCCATATAGTCTTAGATATTATAGACTATACTTGGATAGACCGAGTGAGCTTTCTCAGAGAGTCTTGGACATTATATACAATAGGTGATAGACTGAGTGAGCTTCCCAGAGAGTCTTAGTTATTATTGACTACAGGAGGGTAGACCAAGTGAGATTCCTCAGAGAGTCTTTACCTTGTTTGAATGTCTTTAAACCCTTCCTAGTCTTGAGGAGGAATTGATTGAGTGAGAATCCTCAGAGTGTCTAAGGAATACCTGAGGCTATTGGAGGATTTACCGAGTGAGCTTCCTCAGAGAGTCTCTAGACCTCGAGCCAAGAGGGTTAGACAGTGTGATCCCTCTCAGAGAGTCCCTAACTACCCTCGACTATAATGGGAATAGACTGAGTGAGATTCCCCAAAGAGTCTTATAAATTCGTATGACAAAACCAGAGGGGTTAGGCTGAGTGCACTGCCTATAGGTTTGTGGTACATCATGGATAAGACCAGAGGGGATGGCTGCGCATACTACCCAGAGGGTTTCCTGCTTTTGTGAGTTGTTGCATCACTACTGCTTGTTGTTCTGTGAATTGATCACTATTTTATATCATCTTGTTTACTACTTTCTGATTACTGCCTACTATTGCTCCTACTATTTACTAATTATTGTACTATTACCTGTCATATACTCACTAACCGTTAGGCACATATCTTCGGGTGTTTGCCTACTGTGATTTTGTCTCACACCCTATTTGGTTCATGATTATGGGCCCAAACAGACTATGTTGTTGCAGATATAGACAAGGGAAACCTCCCTTCGACTTCTAGAACTTGATTTCTTGGAGTAGGAGAGAATGGGGCCATGCTTTGGCTTGCGATGCTGAGGAGCTGTTTACATTCTTTTATACTAGTTTTGGTATTGTTGTATTTTTTAGCATTGTGACTTGTTTGGATGCCTTCCTAGATATGTATCATGCATCATTTCATATATATACATATGTTCTCTAGTTTTTTGAAGATTTAGTCTTCCGCTGTTTAATATTGTTGGTTATTTACTACTTCTACTATTAAATGTTTATTTACTTCCACTATGTACTCTAACAATGAGGGCATTGTTTACCCACTATCACACCCAAGGCCATCGCTGCTAGTCGGCAGCCTATGGTGTTTGGGAAAATGTGTTTGAGGACATGTGACCAACCAGGTATTGGGCACCTCTGGGTGGCTTCCGGAACTAGGACGTTACAAAGTGGTATCATAGGAATTATTTTCTCATGATTTACTATTTGGAGCCCTTAGCTAGGGATATGACAGATTTTGTACTAGGTAATAAGCTGTGCGCAGGTGTAGCTAACCTGTGTACAGAGAAAATCCATACTACCTTGTTTATTGTAGTTTTCTAGTTTTGAGATTTTACGGTTGATATGATTTCACCTAGAGCGATTCACATGAATTGTGTTGTTATTGTTGTTGCTACTACAGTTCTATTTCGGTCGCAACCAGGTGAGATGAGGGTATGCCATCTCATGCATCATGTAGGCACTTTTTAGAAACCACATGCCATGCATTCATGCCATGCCATCTACGGTGCATTAGCGATTGCATGTTGTTGTGATAGACTTTGTGTATATTTTTCTTGCCGTTGTGATAGATTCCTTGATAGAATCCCTAATGTTTTATGGAGGACTATTTGTATTGTACTTTTCTTAAATGAACACCAAATTTTGGTTCTTGAATGTGTTATGGGCACTCTTGAATCGGAAATTGGTGAATCATTGACCTGTTTTTCCTTATATATGACTGTATTGGATGCCAAGATTTGGTTTGTGGGGATTAAGGCCCTCACGGATTGGAATTTGGTACCTTCATGCCTTGTTTTTGTGTTTTCTGGACTTCGGTGCAGTTTCTGAGCTACAGCCTAGAAAATCCCAGGATATGTGCCGTGTACATTATGACTACATGTCGTGTAGTCTCATACCATGTCACTGACTATGTTAGCAGGAACACAATGTTGGGGAAATGTCTTTAGGAATACGCCATGTACGGTAGGTGCACATCATGTAGTTTAGAGTCGTGTACCCGGCCGTGTCACTAACAACACAGGCCATGGAAACATGAGTAGAACACGCCGTGTTGGTAAAGAACACGCCGTATAGTCTTGTACTAGGTTCCCGGCCATTTCACGAACAACACGAGTCGGTGTTATCTTCTCCTATACACGCCATGTTTGTTCGGAACACACTGTGTAAGGGTCAGCCGTGTAGCCGGCTATGTAATTAGCAACACGGGTCGTTGAAACCTCGCCTACTACACGCCGTGTCCACATGGAACACGATGTGTAGTATTTGTTTAATAATAACATTTGGGTTATCCATGAAAAGAGACTCAGGAAGGGGAATAGAGTTCAAGTACAAGCCATGTGTGGGGACAACTCGTCATGTAGTTGGGGTGTTACACGACCAGAGGTGGCAGGATTAAACGCCCATATCTTTGGTTTAGGTGAACACACCATTTAGTTTTTATACACATCGTGTAGTCATGTTCTATAAACTTGAATTATTTCTCCCCTGTTACCATTTTGTACTCTTGTGTTCTGAGTCCTTTATAATCCTGATCTAAGGTGTTCTTTTGATATTTTCGTAGCTATGCCTCCGAGATGTCCCCTGGTTGTACGTCAGTTGACATATGGTGATCAGACAGAGGATATGGCCAAATAGGGACCTCCTGCAGATCCTCCTATTTTGCCATCCTTGGAAACAACATTTAAACCCTCCGTAGGCACCGATACGCAGTTCAGGGATTATTTCCTGAGGATGATGCAGACTTTTCAGGGAGCACCACCTCCTGCCCCATCGATAGCCAAATTGACGCGGGTCTTTCAGCAGCAGCATCCTCCTACTTTTTTAGTGGATAGAGGACCCCAGGCTAAAGAGTCATGGTTAGAGGTCACACTGAAGATCTTTGATCATCTAAAGATACCCCCAGAGAAAAGGGAAAAGATGGCTACTTATATGCCCCTAGACACCGCCATAAGGCGGTGGGAGGTGATCTCGTAGTCAAGGCGCTAGTAGAGTATGTCTTGGGATGAGTTTCTCCGAACCTTCTATGACTACCTTTAACCAGAGACATTTAGGGCCAACCACGCTTGGGAGTTTATGATTCTATAGCAGGGTACTCTTTCTATTATGGAGTACTCGTCCCGCATTACCGAGCTACAGTGATTCACGACGATCCCAGCAGGTGATGAGTTATTCCTTTCTAGGAAGTTAGAGGACTATCTCAGGTAGGAGATTTGTTCCCCTGTTAATATATTCAGGTTGACTTCGATATCATATATCATCAACTAGGAACTGATCACTGAGTGCAACCTGAGGGATTCTAGAGCAGTGAGCCAGGGCGGTTCAACATCTAGAGCTGGTGTTCCTCTTATGGATAGTAGGAAGCGTCGTAGAGAGTCTTCTCAAGGAGATTAGAGATTGCAGGATGTATCTTCTAGAAGCTAGGTCGTATGCTACAAGTGTGGTAGGAGTGGGCATACTAGGCCTCAGTGTCAGAGAGATTGGATGGAGTGCCGATCTTGCGGCAAGATGGGTCATCTTCAGCAATTTTGTTAGATCATGTCACCTTCAGATGGTGGTAGGGGTTCCACTATGACCCCACATTTATAATATTCTTCGACTGTTTCACACCAGTATGTGAACTGGAGTTCTTCCGGCCATTCATAATGAGGTGGAGGTCATGACCTTGGTGGTGAGTCACCAGGTTACCTACGACAACAGAGTGGATCAGCTCCGAGTGGTCAGCCAGGGGTGCATGGCCGTGGTAAAGGCCAGACATTCTCCGTGGAGTGGACCTACCAGGACCAGAATCCCAGCCATTCTATTGATCGAGGTAAAATCATAGTAGCCTCAGTTTTATCTTCATCCCTTTTCGATACTCGTGCTTCACGTAGTTTTATCTTGGTTGCTATTGTGGAGAGGCTTGGGCTCTGTATCTTTTTGTCTGCTGACTTGTGGACTCTTGACACACCGTTGGGAATGAGGAAATATAGCTTATGTCAGTGTATAGAGTGCCCTCTTGAGGTTGCAGGGTGTCATTTCTTATGGGACCTCTATGTCTTAGAGAAGACGGGTTATGACATCATTCTCGGGATGGACTGGTTGGTTCCCTTCTAGGTAGTCGTCGATTGCTATCTCCGTAGGGTGAGTTTTATATCACCAGAGGGAAGATCTTTCCTTCATAGATGCGAGTGGGATGTCCGGGTGGGTAGAGCTGGACCAGAGCATCAAGGGCTTAGAGGAGTTGCAATCCATATTGCCAGTATTTATCTAGAAGACCAGGAGAAATTCCATTTAGACTTTACTCCAGTGGTGGATTGTTTTAGGGTTGTCTTTCTAAAGGAATTATCAGGTTTTCCTCCAGAGTGTGAGGTAGACTTTTCATTTGAGCTCGTTCCAAGAGCGGTACTGGTGTCCATTCCTCCTTATATGATGGCTTCACCTGAGTTGCATGAGCTCAAGAAGTAGTTGGAGGAGTTACAGGGAAAGGTTTTCATCCAACGCAGTATTTCTCCTTGGGGTTTGCCTATCCTTTTTGCGAAGAAAGCAGACGGCACCCTTCGACTTTGTGTGGATTATCGGAAGCTGAACCAATTGACTGTCAAGAACCAATATCCCTTGCTAAGGATCAATGGCCCCTTTGATTAGCTTCTTGGAGCCCAGGTGTTCTCGAAGACCGATTAGAGGTCTGGTTATCATTAGTTGCGCATTAGACCATCAGACATACCTCTTAAAGCCTTTAGAAGCCGGTATGGTTTATACGAGTATACATTCATGTCGTTCTGTCTCACAAATGTGCCAGCAGTTTTTATGGAACTGATGAACCGAGTGTTCCATCAGTACATAGATTCCTTTGGGGTGGTTTTCATGGACGACATATTGGTGTACTCTCACACAAGACATGACCAGGATACCCATCTTGAGATCATTCTGAGTACACTGAGAGAGAATCAGTTATATGCTAAGCTCTCAAAATGTCACTTTTGGAAGGATCATATTCTCTTCATGGGTCATGTCATCTCACAGATAGGAGTATCAGTGGACCCAGATAAAGTGAGAGTTATAGCTTCCTGGGAGAATCCGAAGAATGTATTTGAGGTGTGGTGTTTTCTAGGGATGGATGGATACTACAAGAATTTCATACACTACTTTTCACGCCTAGAAGCACCGCAAACAGGTCTGACAAGAAAGGGGTTGAAGTTTTTATGGTCAGATTCTTGTGAGTCAGCCTTTCAAGAGCTGAAGGGGAGGTCGACGTCAGCACCGATACTGGTCTAGCCAGATCCAGGAAAGGGATATACTATTTACTGTGAGGCTTCAGGTATCGGTTTGGGAGCTATGCTCATGCAGGGAGATGGGGTCGTTGCTTACGGGTCTCTGCAGTTGAGGCCGCACGAGATTAACTACCTAACACACGATCTGGAGTAGGCAGCTGTTGTTCATGACTTACGTTGTTGGAGACAGTAACTTCTGGGAGAGAACATTGTCGTTTTCACTGACCACAAGAGTCTCAAGTATATCTTCACTCAGCATGATTTGAATTTGAGACAGCACAGGTGGGTTGGGTATCTTCAGTCTTTCTGCTTTGAGCTTTCCTTTACGCCGGGGAAGGGCAATGCAGAGGCTGATGCGTTGAGGAGGAGAGCTCAGATTCAGGCAGTTCATAAGGCCAGTAGTGTGTGGCACCTTATGAATATGTTCTATGCATCTAGAGGTGCTCAATAGGCAGGGACAGACTTACCTATCTTCTGTAGTTGATACCTCTACACTTCTTGATCAGGTACAGATGAGGCAACTATCAGACTCAGAAGGCTTAGTCTTGTGGGAGAGTGTGTCAGGAGAGGACCCTCTTCCTGGATGGATAGTGGAAGACGTTGATATCTTGCATTTCCAAGGATGTGTATGGGTGCCAGCAGACATACGCGTGGAGCTAATGTGGGATTTTCATTCCTCAGTTTGGGCAGTTTATCCTGGAATCACCAAGATGTATCACAATCTACACCGCCAGTACTGGTGGACATGTATGAAGAGAGATGTTGCTGGTTTTTTCATGAGATGTTCTACTTTTCAGCAGGTGAAGTTGGAGTATCAGTGGAAAAAATAGATTTTATAGAAGTTACCCATTCCCGAGTTGAATTGGAACGATGTCACGATGGACTTCATGACTGGGTTATCGAGGTCTCCTTAAGGGGGTGATGATATTTGGGTTGTTGTCGATAGGCTTACGAAGCATTCTCATTTCATGCCGATCAAGGAGACCATCACTGTTGATTATATGGGACGGTTGTACATCTGAGAGATTGTACATCTACATGGAGTTCCACACTTTATTGTTTGAGACAGGGATGTACGCTTTACTTCTCGGTTCTGGCAAATACTACATAAGGCTTTGGGTACGCAGATACTTTTGAGTACAGAATACCATCCCCAAACTAATGGCCAGTCCGAGAACACGATCTAGGTGCTTGAGTATATGCTCTGAGATTGAATTCTAGACTTTGGCGGTTCATGGGAGAAGCATATTCCTCTGGCAGAGTCTTCCTATAATAATAGTTTGTAAGAAACAATTCAGATGGCACCTTACGAGGCTTTGTACGGTAGGTCATGCTGATCACCCTTATGTTGGCTGGAGGCAAAAAAGGCAGCATTTCTGGGACCTCATCTTGTTCAGGAGACCTCAGAGCAGATAGAGTTGATTCTAAAGATGATGGCTACAACACAATCTCAGCATAAGTCTTATGCTGATCAGCGGAGACGACCTCTAGAGTTTGAGTTGGGGATCCGGTTTTCTTCCGTGTCGCACCGAGGTCGAGACACAAGAGGATTCAACGATAGGGTGAGCGTTCACCAAGGTACGCCAGACCATTTGAGGTGTTGGAGAGAGTTAGGATGGTTTCATATCGGTTGTAGTTACCTCAGAGGTACCGGGCTACGAATGACGTCATCCCCGTTTCTCAACTCCGACGTTACTTTTCATACTTGTCTCATGTCTTTAAACCTGAGGAGGTTGAGCTTGATGAAAATGCGTCATTTGAGGAACATCCCATCCAGATTATCGATCTCAGTATGAAGGTTCTCTATGGCTGGTCTATTACTCTAGTACGTGTTCTATGGAATCATGGGAGAGTGCAGGAAGAGACTTGGGAGAGGGAGGTTGATGTACGATCGTAGTGGCCGGAGTTGTTCAGGGTTTCTTCTTCTACGCCTCGCTAGGGAAATTCTGGGACAAATTTCATTAATGGGAGATGTTTTTAAGAACCTGGATATTCATTTTCAGTTTTGTCCCTCCTTTTCCTGATGTTTTTGAGGAAAGTGGAGTTTTTGAAAATTTTTGAAATACCTGCCTTGTACTTTATGAGTACACGCAATGTACTCCCTTGCCGCGCCAGGCCGTGTGCTGGCCATGTCCGGGACACACACACAGTGTGTAGGGGTGAAATAGAGGCCTCTTAAAGAGGAGCATGGAAAAATAATGTACAGGCTGTGTACTCAAGAAGTACATGACATGTATTTTATTTTATTTTTCATTAATCGGATCGAAGTAATGCCTAATCGACAGAACTGTCTTCTTCTCCAGTGCCTTCGATCAATAGAAACCCGTACAGCCATGAATCTTCTCCGAGACCCCGAGCCTTAGTCCTTTCTCCAAATAGAACACCGTCGATTGCATTGGAACTGCAATGGTGAGTTATTCTTTCTCTTAGAGCCTTGTTTTCCAATTTCTCATCTTTCTTATGTTATCATGGGATGAACTTTTTGTGAGTTTTTGTAGATATAATCCGTTCTGAGGAGAATCAGGCCTCGTGGTTCAATTATATCGATATCCTCAGATCGAGGTAGGTGGTTTCTGCCATACCTTTTGATGTCTTTGAGTTTTATGTGCAAATTACACCAATACCCGTGAACGGGGTATTGCGTGTTTACCTTTTTTCCCTTGTAGTTATTATTTTCTTGATTGCATGCTTTGTAGAGGTAAGTTGATCATGTTTGTGGATAATTGTTATGCTTTGATGTTTTACCCATGCTTTGTTGTTGTTGTAACCTTTGGGTATCATTAGCCTTTGGTCATTGTACCTATTTCCATGCCTTGTGATCGTAGGATGGAATGATGTTGTTAACATGTATGTTTCTCTGTAGACTGTTTAGACAAGTAGCTCTATAGGTGTACCTTGGTTATCCAAGTAGCATTATAGGTGTACTCTGGCCTTATAGCGTTAATATGCACTGACTGGCATGGGACCGTGAGAACCTGGTTCTATAGACTATAACGGATAGACTGAGTTATATTCCTAGAGAGTCTTAGATATTATAGACTATATTGGGATAGACTGAGTGCGCTTTCTCATAGAGTCTTGGACATTATAGAATATAGGGGATAGACCGAGTGAGATTCCCATAGAGTCTTAGTAATTATAGAATACAGGAGGGTAGACCGTGTGATCTTCCTCAGAGAGTCTTTACCTTGTTTGAATGTCTTTAAAACGTTCCCAGGCTAGAGGTGGAATTGACCGAGTGAGCTTACTCAGAGAGTCTATGGTATACCTGAGGATATATGAGGATTGACTGAGTGAGCTTCCCCAGAGAGTCTCTAGACCATGGGCTAAGAGGGTTGGACTGCGTGATCTCCCTCAAAGAGTCCCTGAATACCATAGACTATAATGGGAATTGACTGGGTGAGCTTCCCTATAGAGTCTTATAAATTCGTATGACCAAACCAAAGGGGTTAGGCTGAGTGAACTGCCCAGAGGGTTGTGGTGCTTCTTGGATATGACCATAGGGGATGGCTGCGAGTACTTCCCAGAGGGTTTCCTACTTGTGTAAAATATTGCTTCACCGTTGCTTGTTGTTCTATGAATTGATCACTATTGTATATCATCCTGTTTACTGCTTACTGATTACTGCTTACTTTTTATGATACTGTTTACTGCTTATTGTACTATTACCTGCCATATACTCACTGACTATTTGGCACAGATCATCGGGTGGTTTCCTACAAGGATTTAGTCTCACATCCTGTTTGGGTCATGTTTTTGGGCCCAAACAGACTATGTTGTTGCAGGTATAGACAAGGGAGGGCGCCCTTCGGCTTCTGGTACTTGATTTCATGGAGCAGGAGAGCATGGGACCAAGATTTGTCTTGCGATGCTGAGGAGTTGTTTAATTTATTTTTTACGTGTTTTGGTACTATTGTATTTTTCTGCATTGTGACTTGTTTGGATGCTTTCCTAGATTTGTATCATGAATTATTTCATATATATATATATATGTGCTATAGTTGATTTTGGATTTAGTATTCCACTATTTATTATTTTTGGTTATTTACATATTCCTCTCTTGCATGTTTATTTAAGTCCACTGTGTACTCTTCTAATGAGGTAATAGTTTCCCTACTAACACACCCAAAACCCTCGCTTCTAGTTAGCAGCCTCTGGCATTTGGGGAAATGCACTTGAGGCCAAGTGACCAACCGGGTACAGGGCGCCTCTAGGTGGGTTTTGGAACCGGGACATTACAAAAGTTATTTGTAATATCAGAATTATATAATCATTAAGACAAAAAACAGTTATATAAATTACATATAAACATATTTTACATCATAATCGGCACCATAATTGGTTGTATAGGAAAAAAACAAACAACCATAGTTTCGTGAGATGGTAGTTCGTCGTACACCAAAATGGTAATTTTGTTACCCATTAGATGGTTGCATGTCCAAGTGATAGTAAAAAACATAGAATAACAACAAATTAGTATATTAGGGATACTTTGTTGTTATATAATAATTTAATAAGATTATTTTAGGTGGTGTGTGGAAGTAATGCTAAAGAGCTTGAGAAGGGATGCTTCCCCTTATGTGTGTAACTCCTTTTGTTTTTCCATAAAGGGTTTAATTGGACTACTTTATTCCCAAAGTTTGGATTTTATGATTAGTGGTCAGATTTTTGGATGATATTTGGGTAGATATTGTTCAATACAATGTGTCTTGAGAGTGGTGAGGAAGTTAGAGGGTTGAGTGCCACATGATAGAGGAGGAGGAGTGGCATTTTTATAGCTATTTGAAAATATAATTCAAAACACATTGTTACTATGTCTTGTTTCTCTAATAATGAACCCAAATAATTTAAATGGATGATAGGGTATAAATAATTCCACAAAATTTCATTTTGAAATGTTTCTGGGTACTCTTATGTTTGTGGTTTAGTCTCTTGTTAAGCTAATTTTTCTCTTAATCTTCGTAATTAATTTTAATTACATTCAGTTATATTTTTAGTCAAAAACTAATTTGAACATATTATAAATTATAAATATATTATATCAAAATATAGAATCCATTTTTTTAAATTATTATCATATAAGTGAAAATAGATAATTTTTATTTAATACCTCATTTTGGATGATAATGCTGGTTTTTAAAGTAAAAATGTTCAAATGCTTCCAATATTTTTATAACACATTTTAAAGTAAAATTTCTTATAATTAAGTAAATAAGATTAATTAATATATAATTTTATTATTTAAACTTTAAAACCAATGAAATATGCAATTTAACCGTTTAGATTAATTAGAAAAAAGAGTAGTTTTGAATTAAAATACAGTATTATTAACTATTAATAAAAATGTTTCTTCAAAAATGAATAGAACAAAATATACCCTATGATATATTTTATGTCACAATTTCGAATATTAGGATTAATATGACCTATGAAATCAGTAAATGTTCCAGATATTTCATTTAAAAGTTTTTATCCATTAAAAGGTGGAAAACATCCATTATAAGAATATAGGTTTTTATGCCTAAAATTGGGTTTGTTTTTATCATACATTTGTAAAATATATTATAGTAAAATAAAATATATTTGATTGACTATATAATACTTATATTAAATTAATGTTACTATCTAATTGTAATAAATTTAAATTGTTACATTAAATCATCTTTGGGGGAATAAAATTTTTTTCTATTAAAATATTCCCTTCCAATTGAAATGGTATCTATATTCTTTAATAATTATTTTTTTACCTGTGGAATAAACTCCAAGTAGCCAAGAATTATGTTGAAATAAATTACATCATTTGTCACAAAATACAAAATACATTATAGAAAAATATGCCCAAAAACTATAATAGTTTAGTACCTTTTGAAACTTGGAACACATTCTTCTTCTTGAGTGAAATATGTTAAAAATCATCTATAATGATCTTCCCATAAATTTTTCTTACCCAAAACATTTTTTATATCACCGGAAAAGAAAACATATAAAAAATGTGATATCAAATTCCCAGTAAATATAGACATATAAAATATAAATTTAATCAAAAAAATACTAATGTATAAACATGGACATAACAATTGAATATAATAACATGTATAAAAATATCAAAATCATGTGTCATGACATAAAATTTGATAGATTATAAGGAACAAATCATAAAATTACATGATCCAGGACAAAATAAAATTTTCATACAACATGGAATTTTGGAAAAACATATGCATAGAAAATAATTTCCATATGAGTAAAGGAACATTGCCAAGACCATTTTTATGGACAATGTCTTATACAGAACTGAGTTCACTCTTTATTCCATACATATATTATTAAAAAATACATAAAATTCATAAAATTCATGTCTATATTATGAGATATAAAACATTAACCAATTCATTTGATGGAGATATCTGTCCCACCCATATCATAATGAAATCATTCTTACGTGTTCGACAAAAACATAAATCATTCATCATAAACTGAAGGAATAAAATGGGTTTACTAAACATCATTCCATCATAATATCATCCCAGAAAAACAAATGGGTGTAATAAATATAATTAAATCATAAAATTAATAAATCCATAGAAATAATATAGATAGTATCCTTGATACATATCCTTTATATGTAAAATAATTTTGATAAAACACTTTAAATTAACTCTCGAGGAAAATATCATTTCTTCTTCAAAAATTTTCTATTTTATTTAAATAAATATAAATTTTAAAAGAGAAGAATTTATTTCAAAGTAAACATGAAATATTTTAACAAAATATTCATGTAAATAGGGTTTTATGAAGTCATAAATTACATTCATACTGTATAAGTTTATAGAAGACATTTTTATCGTACTTTTTTGAAAAGTCAAAAAGTATCTTGTATTGAAAAAGTCAAAAGATTCCTTTCATACATTTTCTCAAAAAATTAACCAACTGTTAAAATATATTTTGAACAATATTATAATAATATAAATAATAATTTATAATAAATTTTATTGTAACGTAGGCATGGATGATAAATATACCCCTGTAAATGCTTACGTACTAACAATCTCAGATAAAATTGTGATTGAGAAATTATACTTTCCCTTCGGACTGGGTTATTTCATACATGTCCAGACATATTGTCTAATGAATAAACTTATTTTTTTAACTTATTCTAGAATAATATTTATTTATTTTTATAACATCATAAGTGATCATATTATTTCCTATTTTTTAATATTGTTAATACCAATTCATCGGGTGTTAACTACTTTATTTTTTTATGAATGTGTTTTTATATAAGTTCATGTTTCTTTTCATAAGATATAGTTATATAATTTCCATAATGATATTACTATAACATATATTATATTTATTCATTTTATACATTCATATAATCATGATTTAAATTGATCTCATGAAGAATGAAACAAATTGCATCGTGGAGATGGTAGGTCTTACATACTCACAAGCAATGAAATAATT
>CAUJRU010004233.1:0-20168 GCA_963277665.1 Viscum album | reverse complement strand
ATATCAAGATCATTATTCTTAGGTCCTGGAGAAAATAGGGCCCTACTGGTCAGACTATATAATATATAAAAATATTGGTTTGGTACATAACTCGACGCAATGAAATTTCATGATACCTTTCTTGGTGGACTATGTTGATTGTGAAGTGTAGTGAAATGAAATGTTTTTTGTTCCACTCAGCCCTTAATATATAAATCAAAAGAGTAATTTTCAATAAAATAGTATTGATCCATCAAATCATTGATACGTGAATATTATAGATCCTCTCTCTTACTTTCTAACTTTCAATGTCATGTATTTTAAAGGGAATCCAAGTATATCTAGAGGAAAAATTTACCCATCAACTTTACATGGTTGGAAAAATCTCAATATGAATTTTCCTTTATCTTGAGATGATTGATATTTTTTCATAGGTTCTGGAATAAAAAATATACAAATTTCTCATTTAGTGTTTTTTAATGTCATACTCATGGGTGGATATAGTCTAGAAAATAACTAGTATGTTGTCTTTTTCTAGTTACTTCCACATTACCATGTCAATCAATTCATCTACGAAAATGAATTCCTCTACTTGATCTGACTATATTAGTAATTTCCCAAATACCTTATTAAGGAGAGAAGTAATGGATGGAATATTCTCTACTACATAAAAGGATACACAGTCCAACTGTGGAATAGAAGACAACTATTTATTTAGACTGTCCTTCAGTTGTGAGGAGATATAACCAGTTATATATGAGGCTCATTGGAAGGTTGGTCTCAATCCCTAGATTTCCTCTGGGTATAATAAAATTATCAAAGAATCTTTAACAATAGGAGTACCTTGATGATGATTAATATTTTTCCATGATGAGTATTTTCATAGATCTCATAATGAGAAAACTTCCCATGATTGATTTTCATGTTTACATACAGAAGACCTTTGTGGTGGATACTCTAGGGGGGTCTATAGATTTTTTAAACATAGTGTCTCAATTAATAACATTGTGATAACCATTCCATTCTCTTTCTGAGGATAAACATATAATTTCCTTAATTTTTGTCGAAAGATTTTGAAAGTCCCTAAGAACATCATCACTAATTAGGGTAGGAGTGTGATCCTACTCCTATTTCTTGGATTCATATTTATAATACATTCATGATATTCAAGATCTGGTGACTGAGGATGAGGACATGATCATTATAAGGACTCGAACCCAGTTTCCCAAATTTAGTGCCTTATTTTATTACATTATAAAAAAATCAAGGAATACTCATCATGAAGTACTGAGTAGTTTAGTTGTTTTGGAAAACCAAATACATACATAAGTTCAACATTACAAATTGAGAGGAAAAAAATTAGAAATTCCTTTTACAACATCCATAACTCCTAGGTTATTCCCACATGGAATTAATAATATAAATCTTCATGTCATAGGTAAATGAAACATAATAAAATGGTGAGTTCAAATGCTTAGTAAAGGTAAGCAATACAGCAGAAGATATAATAAACATAAACATTAGTCATGGTGAATAACTAAAAACACATGCCTTTAAAAATGAACTTGAATACATTATGGAAGGAATAAGAGATGAATAAATAATTCCATAATAAAGCATAATCATGGGTATTCTACTAGTCGAATAAACTCGTGAACTTTCAATTACCAGTTTCATAATTTGGGAATACATAACATCATACATCATAACCATACCGCCAAGGCCTCGTGATAAGACCATAAATAGTCATTTTGTCAAGGCCTTGTGCGAAGACCGTAGTTTGTCTCATGAGACCTACCGATGAATAAAGGGGATATAGAATCCCCCAACCATAACTTATTAATTACAATTAATTACTCATATAAAAATGGATAAAAAAAAAAATACATTCATATTGAAACTAACATATGAAATGTAAATAACTTTCTCTGAACATTAAGCATAAACACTAACCATTCTGAGTAAATTGGTGAATGGTTCTAAGATATTAAATACATAGAAAAACTAATCAAAAACCATTAAATTAAATATGGTAGATGATATCATACATAATAATCAACAATAGTGTTGGAATAGATGAAGATACTCTTATAAAATAATCAAGTAATTCTAGAGATAAATACTCTTTTACTTTGAAAAGAAGAGTTATTTTGGAAAAACTTTTGTATAAAACTAGAAGTGAATTAAGATAGTATTTTCATAATAAAATGATTTATTTTATAAATATAATGTTTTCTAAAAACATATTATATAGTTCTCTTGAAAATATGTAATAATTTGATAAATTCCCTTGAATCGGGCATGTATTTTGGGAAGATTTTTTGAAAGTTCCTTTAAAACATGTAACTCCCCATAAAATAAAAAATATTATTGTTGGTAGACATATATAGAACACTAAAATAGAGTTTACGAGTATTAAATAATAATAGATAATAATTTCATTGAGGTAAGTAGACAATAAAATTAACCCGAATTAAAATGGAGGTTTGGGTGGAAACCCCATACCTTAAGTCTGAAGGTGTTCCTCACTTGATCTTAATGACCTGAATAATAAAATTTGGGTTCATAAATTAATGATTACAGAACCTCCAATACATGTAATTTATTTATTAAAACCTTATTAGTTTCATTCATGGACTTTTTATGGGTTAAGAGATTCAATTTCATTGTTTGGGAGTGTTTTCTTCCTTGGTTTCCATGATCGGTTTACTTATATTCGTGTACAGGTAAACATGTTGAGTGAGAATAGTTTTCAAGAATTAAAGTGGTATGTTATCAGTAAAAAATAGATTATTATATGGTCATATAATTAATTTGGTTATTAGGATTGAATATGAATCATTATATAAAACTTTAACGATAATGGTTTGGGTTAATTGGCGCTTCTTGATCAAAAAGAGCACATTTTGGTTTATAAATTAATATCATGTTTACAAAAGGATTACAGAACCTTAAATAAGTTATAATACATATATTATATTCTGTTTAATCCATAAAAATGGTTTCATGACCATAATTAAAGATGGTAGTAGAAATTGAAAACACGTCGTCCTTGAATGTGATAAATTAACACATCTCAGGTGGTGTTTTCATTTCTAGTATAAAAGAAGGGGAAAAGAGAGATGATGAAGAATTATTACTTTATGATAACAAAATTATAGTACATTTAAGGTATTTTAGTCATCACAACATTTGTATTAAAGTATTTGAGTAAAGAAAAATAAAATAATGCAACTTGAAATAAAAGAAATGAAAAGAGGAATTTACCTCTTGAAGTAATCTTCCTTGAGACCTCTTTAGGGGAGAAGTTTTGGTATTTTTATGAGACCAAGGGATTCTAGACGTGGGTGAGGATATTGGGAGTATATTTTATCAAAATATATACAATTAATAGGTCTTGAGATTAGTGAAGTGAAGAGGGAGTGAGGGGGGTTATAGTGGAGGAGAGGAGGGTTTCCCCATTATTTTACTCATTATTTTATTATTTTTCAAATAAAACCAATGGTATTGATTATTGTGACCAATAATTGTAATATGTGAATGTTAGTTCAAACCAAGTAAGATTAAATAATCCATGCTAATAGGGATAGATAATTTAACTGATAATGTATATATACGGTAAATTGTTGTATTTTACTATTCATAAAAAATTCAAGTATTTTAGAAAAATCCCAAAAATTAACCCAAACCATTTTTCGATGTATAGAATTCAAAAATGAACTCCATTTTTGGAAAATAATTTTCTAAATATTATCAATTTCATTTCTAAATAAAATCATAATTTATTAGAAAAATAACATTTTTAAAACTAAAATTTGTTTTATATCACCTTATAAAATTAATCAAGATCTCATTATCTTATAAAATTAAGATAATAAAATAATAATATAATTAAATATTCATAATGTTAATATTACTATTAATAAGGGTGTGTTACTATTCACCAAAAATTTTGTTTGTCTTATCAGACAATAAATAACTTACTAAACGCAACCATGTATGTCAGTTTTTTGAAATTCAAATCACAAAGGTAGAAATATTGTGTTTACTGGTTAGGTTATAACAAAGTGGTGTTTTGTAGTGACTCAATGTTTCATGCATTCAATATTAAATTTATTTTCAAAATATTGGGGTGTTACATTATCCCCTCCTAAAAAATATTTCATCCTTGAAATTACCACAATGCTACCTCACAAAAAGATTTGGGTAGTTCTTCATCATAAGCTCCTCAGGATCCCATGTTGCCTCTTAAATTTAATTATTTTTCCAAAGTATCTTTACCAACTGAGTCGTCCAATTCCTCAACACTAGTTCTTTAGTTTCCAGAATCTAGATAGGCTCTTCACAGTAAGATAGGTCAGGTTCCAATTATATACCTTCAAAAGTGAAGACATGTGTTGGGTCTGGCATGTGCTTTCTCAGCAATGAGACATGGAACACTTTGTGTACTTTAGATAGGTTAGGTGTCTTTACCTTTTTTTTATTTCCTCCACAAGATCTGGGCCCATAAGCTTCCTTTATTCAACTTTGTCCCAACAAGTTTGTGTATGAAATCTCTTTCCATATAATGATTTATATGGTGTCATTTGAATACTTGAATGGAAACTATTATTATGGGAAAACTCCAATAAAGGTAAATATTTATCCCACGTACCTTTAAAGTTAGTTGAACATGATCTCAACGTGTCCTCTAAGGTTTGGATCATCCTTTCTGATTGTCCGTCAGCTTATGGGTGATAAGCAGTACTCAATCGAAGCTTAGTATCCAAATATTTCTGAAGAATTTTCCTGAATTTCTATGTAAATCAAGGATTGAGATCAGACACTATTGAAATAGGTGATCCATGATGTCTTATAACTTCCATTGATATAGAGTCATGCAAGGCGCTCCAGTGGAAAATCCTCCCCTATAGTGAGGAAATGTGTAGATTTCTTAAGTCAATCAATAATTACCCATATTGCATAATTATTTCTTGGAGTTTTGGGTAATCTAATGAAAAAATACATGGTGGTTTCATCCCATTTCCATGTAGGAATAGGAAAAGTTTTCATGACTCCTCTAGGATTTTGTATTTCAACCTTCACTTGTTGACAGACTGAAGATATTAATACATAATCAGCAATTTCTAGCTTCATGTTGTCCCACCAGAAATGTTCCTTCAAATATCTATACATCTTAGTGCTATTAGGATGTATAAAGAAATTAAAACTATGGGAATCATTCAATAATTACATTTCTATCTTATGTATAGCTGGAACACAAAGCCTCTTCCCAGATTTTAGAATTTCATCTTCATATACGAAGTCTTTCAACTTCCCATCATTCACAATATTAATTTTCTTTTGAAGATTCTCGTCATCAAACTGTGAATCTTTAATTATTTCCAATAAATATGGTTTGGAAACCATTTAAAAAATTAGTGATTTTTTACCTTCTTTGATAATTCCCATATCCATCCTCACTATATCCATGTACAAAGGATCCTTATCAATCTTCATTTTGTTGAGAACTTCATGATCCTTTCTTCTCAATACATCAGCTACCTTATTTTCCTTTCCTGGGTGGTAGTGTATGGAAAAATCATAATCCTTGAGTAGTTTGAGCCATTTCTTTGTCTCATGTTGAGTTATTTCTGTGATAAGATATATTTTAGACTCTTATGATCCATATATATCTCACATTTTTTTTCATAGAGATACTTTCTCCATATCTTTAGAGAAAATATTACCACTTCTAACTCAAAATCATGAGTAGGATAGTTTTGTCCATTAATTTTTAACTTCCCTGATGCATAGGCATAACTCTATCATTCAACATAAGGACACAACCAAGTCCTTTCTTTGATGAATTACTATAGATAACAAACCAATCATTACATGATAAGAGAGTTAGGATCATATAATTCACTATTCCCCTCTTAAATTCTTCAAAACAATCCTCAAATTATTTTTTCCATACAAACTTAACCCCTTTACATGTGATCTTTGTCAATTGTTGGATAAATGGGTGATGTTCTGAACAAAATGCTGATAATAACCTGCTAAACCAATAAAACTATGTACCTAAATTATATTCACTGGAGTATACCATTCTTGCACAACCTTTTTCTTCATAGGATCAATAGATATTCCATCCTTAGAGATAATGCATCGAAGAAAGGAAATTTATTGAAGCCAAAATTCATACTTTCTAAACTTCTCATATAATTCATTTCTTCAAAGAGTATTCATAATAGCACACAAGTGATTTTCAGGATCTTCGTAGATTTTTTAATATATCAAGATATAATTAATAAATACCACCACAAAGTCATCAATATATTCCTTGAATAATATATTCATTAGATCCATTAAAACATAGGGTGAATTAGTCAATACAAAAGGAATTACTATAAACTCATAATGCACATACCTGGTTCAAAATGTTGTCTTTGGAATATCTTCCTTCCTCACATGCAACTAATAATATCCAGATCTGAAATCAATCTTCAAAAAATATTGGGCTCTATGAATTTGATCAAATAAATTATCAATGTGATGTAGGGGATAATTTTTCTTTATTGTTATAGAATTGATATACATGTAGTTAATGCACAACCTCATAGATCTGTCTTTCTGCTTAACGAAAAGAATAGGGGCTCCCCATGGAGAAACACTAGGGTTAATATATCCTTTATTACTCAATTCCTCTGGTTGTTTCTTTAGTTCAATGGAAAACTCAATTTCCTGCTCTGGGGGATGTCTAGGTAAATCCTCTGGAAACACATCGACATATTATTTCACAATAGGTGTGTTCTCTATTTAAACATTATTTTACTCACCCATAGTTATTTCATTCCCTTACACCCCAATAATTAAATTCAGTAGAGCTATTGGGGTTGGATCTAGATGATAATTAGATGGGGATGTTACTGCTCTAAAGCTAAGGGATTCCACATCATCCTCAAAAATTGTAACCTCTCTCTTCTTGCAATAAATTTTCACATCATGGTTTGAAGTCTAATACATATCGAGGACTATATAAAATTCAATTAGGGGTATGGTAACAAAATTAGTAGATAAAGCATGTTAATGTGGCATAATGGGTATTTCCTAACACAGCTTTATTACAATGATACTTCCCGTAGGAGTTTTGACTAACAACTCCCTTATTAAAAAAATTGGAAATATCTAATTATCTCGGAAAATTGGGAAGATATGAAATAATTTGATGATCTAGAATCAAATAAATCATTGGATAAGTTTGAGGAAACGACTAAATTACCTATCACCATGTCATTAGGAACTTAAATATCAGCAGTTGTGATTGCATAATCTTGTCCCTGCTCCCTTGGCCTTATTTGGGGAACGTTTCCTTGACTCCTTGGACAATAATTTTCAATGTCACCTCTCACTAAAATTGTATTATTTATCATTAGTATATTATTTCTCCCCCATAAAATTCCATGATAGGTGGACTTTTTCTCTACAATTGTAAAAAACACCCATAACCTTCAGGAAAGTACTAGGGTGTCTCTTCCCACAATTATCACAGGGTTGAAGTTCAACTCTTACCTTCTTACCCATTTCCTTATTTCCTTTTCCAGAGTTTTCTACAACCCTCTTCTTCTCTTTATTTCCCTTAAAATCATAAGACATATATAATTCATTCTTTTTCTTGATAGAACTTGATACTATATCTTCATATAATGAGAAACTTTTGGACACTAGAGCCCTTTTGGGGAATTGCTTTAAACCATAAAATAATCGATCAATATTTCTCCTTGGATTACGTATGTATTCCACAACATGTCTTACTAACCTTTGAAGTTAGCTTCATACTTCTCAAAATTATCATCTTCTTTTTGCCTCAGATTCAGAATATGCCTTTCCATGTCTGCTTTTTGTTCATAAGAGAACTATTTTTCTAAGAATATTTCCTTGAAATTAATCCATTCCATGTCTTATATTTATTCATCCACCTTTTTGTTTTGAATTAAATACCACCACTGGTCTGCATCTCTCGATAGACGATAAACCTCCATGGTAACCTTATCTTTTTCGTTACATCCAAAAGAGATAAATATCTTCTCTAATGATATTATTCACTACTCCTCTATTAATGGGGTTGTAGACCCATTAAATAATGGAGTTTTTTTCGCATAAAAAGTTCTAGAATATCTCCTCCATGTTGTGGATCTGGATGCTCCATACGGGTAAGGTTATTTTTTATAACCTGAGTCAACTATCCCAGTATAGTTATAAGCTACTCAGTACCAGTCGCAGCACCAGAGATAACATTATTATCTTACATTGGAGGGAAATACCTACACGGGACACACACATTCATGTGGTTTTCCTTCCTTCCACTAGGTCCCATTTCTAAATAATGGCATACACTAGATTAAGTAATGAATCATAATGTATAATCACAATGTAGAAAAATACTTAGAATAACTAATCTCATAATCATATACATGGGTTCTTTGAGTAAAAAATTACATTTAAATCCTTCATAATGTCTTGTAAAGAAAATTTGAATTATCATATTCATATCCATCAAGAGTGTCAAACCAAGTGTGCAGTAAGGCCCGTTGTTGTGTATCGGGATACCTCGAGTCAAGATTGAAGCTCCTTGTTGGATTTTTCACTCCTAGGTACATTTGTTCCCGAACAACATCCATTTTTAGTATTGAGACAGGGATGTATTTTATAGAAAGATCCACATAATCTATTACTTACCAAAATTATAGGATATTCTTGTATACTTATCCTCAAAGACTATCTTAGAGTTTTGTTCTATAATCTACATTTTTTAAATCAAGTTTCCAAGTTTAATACTAAATATCCTTTGATACAAACTGTAAGGACCCAACCCCAGTTTCACAGAGATGGTGCCTTATTTTATTACATTGGAATATAAACAAGGAATATACATCCCAAAGGACTGATTAGTTTAGTATTTTTGAAAAACCAGATACATACATAATTTCAATATTACAACTTAGAAAAAATTTACAAACTCTTTTGACAACATCCATAATTCCTAGGTTATTCCTACATTTCCTTCATAACATACTTATTCATTCCCTGGGAAAATCGTACATAAGAAAGGGATGAGATCAAATGCTCAGTAAGGGTAAGAAATATAGTGGAAGATATAATAAGCATAAACATTGATCATGGTGAATAACAAAAAACACATGCCTTTAAAAATGAACGTGAACACATTATAGAAGGAATAAGAGATGAATAAATAATGCCATAATAAAGCATAATCATGGGTATTATACTAGTTGAATAAACTTATGAACCTTAATTTACTAGTTTCATAATGAGGTAATTCATAATTACATATATCATAACCATACCATCATGTCCTTATTCCAATACCATAAATAATCATTTTGTCAAGGCCTTGTGTCAAGACTATAGTTTGTCTCATTAGACCTACTGATGCATCGAGGGGGATATATTGGGCCCCACCCATAACTTATTAAGTTAAATTAATTCCTCATATGAATAGGTATAAACATAAACCACATATACATTCATATTGAAACTAACATATGAAATGTAAATAACTTTCCCCAAACATTAATCATAAAAACTAACCATTCTGAGTAAATTGGAGAATGGTTTTAAGATAGAACATCCACAGTCAAACTAATCACAAATAATTCAATTAAATATGGTAGATTATATCATACATAATAATAAACAAGAATGTGGAAATATATGAATACACTCTTATAAAATCATCAAGTAATTCTTGAGATAAATACTCTTTTACTTTGAAAAGAAGAGTTCTTTTGGAAAATTCTTTGTATAAAACCAGAAGTGAATTAAGATATTACTTTCACAATAAAATTATTGATTTTATAAATATAATGGTACTTAAAAATATATTATAGAGTGATCTTGAAAATAGGTAATAATTAGAGAAATTCCCTTGAATCGGGCTTGTATTTCGGGAAGCATTTTTGAAAGTTCCTTTAAAATGTGTAACACCCCATAAAATAAATGAGATTTTGATTGGTAGACATATATAGAACACTAAAACATAATTTATGAGGATTAAATAATAATACATAATAATTTCATTGAGTTAAGTAGATAATAAAAGTAATCTGAATGAAAATGAAGGATCGGGTAGAAATCCCTTACCTTAAGTCCGAAGGTGTTCCTCACTTGATCTTAATGAAATGAATAATCAAATTTAGGTTCATAAATTAAAGATTCCAGAACCTGATCTGAATTTAATTGATTTATTATAACCCTGTTAGGTTCATTCATGGACTTTTTATGGGTTGAGGGATTCAATTTCATTATTTGGGAGTGTTTTCTTCCTTGGTTTTCATAATCGGTTTACTTATATTCATGTACAGATAAACATGTAGAATGATAATAGTTGTATATAATAGAAGTTTTATGTTATTAGTGAACAACCATATTATTACATGGTAATAAAATTCATTTGGTTATTGTGATTGAATATGAATCATTATATAAAACTTTAATGACAATTGTTTGGGTTAATTGGCGATTCTTGATCATAATGAACTCATTTTGATTTATAAATTAATATAATATGTATAAAAGGATTATATAACCATAAATAAGTTATAATACATATATTATAGTCTATTTAAATCATAAAAATTGTTTCATGACCATAATTGAAGATGGTAGTAGAAATTGAATACCTGTTTTCCTTGAATGTGATAAATTAATACATCTCAGATCGTGTTTTCATTTCTAGTAAAAAATGGGAAAAGAGAGATGATGAATAATTATTTATTTCAACATTCTCTTAAATTTAAGGTACCATATTCATCACAATATTTGTATGAAAGTAGGTGATTAAATAAAAATAAAAGAAAGGAACTTAAAATAAAATAAATGAAAAGAGGAATTTACCTCTTGAAGTAATCTTCCTTGAGAGCCTCTTTAGGGGAGTGGTTTTTGTATTTTTATGAGACCAAGGGATTATGTACGTTTGGGAGAAGATTTGGAGGATATTTTATCAAATTTTATACAAGTAATAAGTCTTTATAGGATTTAATAGAAGAGGGAGCGAGGGGGAGGGGGTTATAGTGGTGGAGAAGAGGGTTTTCCCATTATTTTACTCATTATTTTATTATTTTTCCAAAGACAACCAACAGTATTGATTCTTGTGAACAAGAATAGTAATATGATCATTTGATTTTGAACCAAGTGTGCTTACATCATCCATGATTCTAGTAACAGTTAATATAACTGATAATGTATATATATGATAAATCATTGTATTTTATTATTCATCAAAAATTCGAGTATTTCAAAAAAATCCCAAAAACAAATCACCCAACCCATTTTTCGACGTCTAAAATTCAAAAATGAACTCCATTTTTTTAAAATAATTATATAAATATTATTAATTTAATTTTTAAATAAAATAAAAATTTATTCAAAAAATAAAAAATTTAAAACAATAATTCGTTTTATATCACCTTGAACAATTAATCAAGATCTAATTATCTTTTAACCTTAAGATAATAAAATAATAATATGATTCAGTATTCATAAGGGTCATATTACTATTCATGTTACTATTCATAAGGGCATGTTACTATTAACCAAAAAATAAGTTTTTCATATCATACTCTAAATATCTTACTGAACGCAACCATGTTTCTCAGTTTTTTGAAATTCAAATCATAGTGGTGGAAAAATTATGTTTACTAAATAGTTTATAACAAAGTGGTGTTTTTTAGAGACTCGTTGTTTCTTGCTTTAAATATAAAATTTATTCGAAAAATCTTGGGGTGTTACAGTCATGATGGGGTTTGTGCAATGTAGGAAACAAACCCCATGTGTCTGAACTCTCCTTAATGATATCCTTCATATCAGAGAAATTTTATGATGAATTACTTGGGTACATTTTTGGATATATCAGCTCACCTCACATACTGGTATGAATAGGAATATGATCCCATTTTTTATCTTCAGGTCTTATTAGGATATGATAATGAACCTCCGATATGGAAAAGGGAATATGAGCATGCCCCTCGATTGGTGCCACAAGGATATACATAAGGACTCCATACATGTGGGTAGGAATATGGGTATTCTCTTTTACTATAGATATAATATTATGTTGAAACCCTCCAGTGGGATTAGGGATATGAGATCGATCCATATAAATTTCCGAAATATACAGAGGGATATGAGATCGATCAACATAAATTTCTAAAATATACAGAAAAACTCTTGAGATATTAGTAGGGATATGAGCCTTCTCTAAATTGGTTATCGAAGTATACTGGTGAACTTTAGTTGGAATAGGTATTTGACCCTAATATAAATATTTATTCATTTTAAGAATATTTTGATAACCCTCTTGAATGTTAATGGGAATATGGACTCACTTGTAACACCTCAAGATTTCATAGTAAGTTATTTTCTTTAAAGTAATTCTATATCTTGTGTTACACGCAACACTGAGTTTGAGCACACCATGACTTACCAAACTAGTCGTTCAAAAGCGTTCATGAATAGTATTAAATTAATTTTGAATTTTATATACTCCATATAATTTTAGAATCCATATTATGTGTTTCTTATACATCATATAAAAACAAATTCATTTTTTCAAATAAAAGAAGTATTTTTCAAAAAAGGCAATTTTACCACCTTCTAATGAAAAACCCTTTTTAAAACCAATATTTGACACTTTTATATATTAAATTTAATGAAATTAAATTCTTATTTAGAATCATGAAATAAAAAATTATTTTGAATAAATTTTTTGTACTTTTCTGATAACTTTCATATTTTGATGAATAATGAAAAATACTAAATTTTAATTAAAAACAACTTCTTTAAACGAAATAATTTATAGGGTTAAATTATGCATTTAAAAATTTTAGAAGTATAATTAGATTATAATTTTATCATTTAATACAATTTAGGTCATTATAAGTAATTTCACATTTAAATTTGACATAAACACATGTAAATCTTTTGAATGTTTTTACTTTTAAAAAAAACCCACTTTTCTGTTTTGAAAACAAAAATTAATTTTAAATTAATTAATTAAACTTTTGTTTTTTTAATTTGGTAAAATATAATTCATTTTTGAATTCTAAATATCAAAATTATCCTAGGGTGAATTTTTGGTATTTTTCTGAAAGCATTCAATTTTTGATGAATAGTGAAAACACTACGTTATAGTTTAAAACCGACGTTTTATTTAAATAATTATTCATTTTATTTAAATTTATTTTAATTAATAATAGATATATAATACCTATATAAGTTCAATGTAATTCATTGGAGTCATTTTATAATAAAATTAGATGTATGAAATTTTATTGAACTTTTTACCCTCTTTTACCCACCTTCTTGGAGCATTCGCAAATTTTCATAAAACTTAATTTTACCACTTCTATGATTTGAATTTTAAAAATCTGAGAGACAATGTTGACATCAGTAAGTAAAATTTGGTTTAATAAGATGAAAATATTTTTTGGTGAATAGTAACTTTTGACTTTTATTTACCACGGTTAAAGGTAAATAGGGTAATTAAGAGTAAAAATGATATTATAAATACCATAACACATGTCCTAATTTTGTTGGATAAGTGTAACTCGACCAAAAACAACCTTAGGAATAAAATATGATCCTCTTTTATCTACTTGGATTATATTAGGACATTTATTATTATTATTTTTAAAGAAGAGTTAAAAGAGTTAAATTCACAGTTTAATAACTAAACCATTTTTTATATAAGGTTATAAAAAAGATAAATAAAACTATAAAAATTAATTATAAATATAAAAAAATTTCCTACATAATTGTATTTTATTTATAATTTTTATACATTAAATAATTTCATTTATGTATGACACAATGATGATGCAGTAATTACCTTATTAATGAAATATTAAAATAATTGATATTATAAATATCCAAATGAATGTAACCTGAGACTTTTGATGAATTATGCTAATTTTAAAGGTTAATAAGACATTTTAGGGTTGATTAAATAATTTTTTTTCAAAGTATCATGTTGTTATGATTTTCACAAAAACCAAATACTAAATAATGTCAAAATTGACATAAATGAGTTTTTAAAACAAAAATCAATTTATTGGTTAATATAATATTCCTAAAAATATAAATTTCAGAAAAAGGGATTAAATAATATTATATATGTCATTAATGAACCACTTTAGGTTCTCTTGGAAGTTTAGAGTAAGTTTATTAACCCTATAGTGTAAGAATACAAGAAGACACGGTAAAAGTTAAACTATTTAATTAAGAGTTAAATCTAAACGATAGGGTTAAAATGGTAACCTAAACTTGTCTAAAACCTATTTGTTCAGAGTTTTTTGAATAATCCCCACCTTATCTTTTAAATAAATCATTTTGAATCCATTATAAATCGAAAATAATTTTATTATAAAATTATATTTCAAGGTTTTCCTAAAGTGACTCTCACCTCTCTTATAAAAGGGTACTTCCCCTTATCTTAATTTCACACCTCCAAATACATTTGGCTCGGACAACCCCTACCCAAATATCCTCCCAACTTCCCTCAAATCAACCTAGAGTCCTTAGTTTGATCAGAAAGACAACCTAAGTATCCCTTTTGATCAACTCAAAAGGAAACACCCGAGGAAGAGGTAATAGTTTCACCACCCTCTTTCAAGTTCTTTTCTTCATCCACTTCCTCTTTTTTTGGTTTCTATACCAAAAAAATAACTCCAATACCTTATACATACTCTGATGTTAGTATAAATATGGTACAACCATATTCATTATTCTATCCATCCTATAAATGACAAAGTCACCATACATACGTACGTACGTCTTACCATCTCAACATCGTGGTGTGGTTTGTTATTCAAACACTTAATTATTTGGATGGGTATAATAATGAGTATAAATGATGTAAATAATAAATATAACATGATAATGATTCTTTATATATGATATACCATCCAATTACATACGATTTAACCATCAATATAATGATATTGTCGCTCGTGCGTACGTACGGATTACCGTCTCCACGAACGCGATGATATTCATTCCCCGTCATAATCATTCAAGAATAATTTTTATTTTATGATTAAAAATAATTTTTATGAACATAATATCATTCCATATATGAATCAAATACATCATATCCATAACAAACATGGCTTGCGTAACCAAGAATATAAAGGAAAACGAATCTGTTAACACCTGAAACGATGATACTACTGAAATATTATTAACAAAGAAATATTATAAGATCATATATGATATCATATTTATGTATTTGGTTATTTTATAATTTAATAACAATGATTTCACCATTATATAGGAGTTTAACCAACCCTATACTAATGAAAAGTACAAGGTAAGGGGTTTCTTATGTCACTTTTAATTCCTTGAGATTTCCATTGTTCGCCACTTATTTATTACATGTGGTGTATTGTGTACTGCCATTTGATATATATTATCATAATTCACTTTATATTAATGGTATTCTGTGATTCATTTGGTGTTTATTAAATTTTTTTCATACGACTCGATTGATTACAACATGGTAAGGGGTTTTCATCTCACTTCTTATTTCCGTGAGACTCATGCTATATTGCCACTATTTCCTTTTGTGTGGTGTATGTACTTCCCATGATTGTATTACTTATGTAATATAATTTAATTTTTGGGTATTTACATATTAATTATATGATCCTTCTTTTATGGGGTGTATGTTTCGTAAGTCACCAAATCGGTAAGGTAATTTCTAATTTCGATTTCCTCTCATTGGGTTTTACGCAAACTTCATTGATTGTTTTACTCCAAGATTAAGTGTGAGATTAATATTTATTTATTTATGTAGTAATTTCCACTCCCATTTGTGTGGATATTATTTTGATACACATAATAACTTCATTGATAAATTCTCAAGTCATCGATATGAACTTGATAAGAGTAATCTTAACTCAATTTTCATTCATTGAGTTAAACATCCAAGTCATTGGTGTTGTTGTTACAATAATATGTGTGATTGTCCTATAATTGTTTTACACTGAATATCCAATCATATTTAGTGTATTTATATTTTTCACACATAATTATGTCATAGATTTATCCTTAACCTAATGATATGGTCTTTATAATGGATTTCATCTCAACTTACATTCCATTGAGACTTATTTGTTGTTATGCGCCAATTCATATTTATTTTGTGTATATAATATACTTTGACATAATATATCATGAATACCTTTATTCTCATTATATTATTAAGTTTTTATTACCTCAATTATTTGTATTCAAGCGTCTCTCATTTGGTTAGGAATTTTAACTAAAATATCATTTTAAATGTTTTAAATTTTTATTCTTCTAAATATTTCTCATTAATTTCCATGTTTTAAAAATGGTTTTAAGGATTTATTTATATGGACATTGATTTTTTAAAATTAAAATCCATTTTAAAAGTTTAAAAGTGGAATGAGACACTTTTATTCAAAAATCTATTTTAAACAGCTTCTTGATAAATAGTGATACTTTAAAATGTTTTCAAGAAAAAGGGGGATATTTCTCTCAAATAGTTTTGATGTTTATTTTCATCTCTGTCAATATCCTTCATTATTCTTGACTGAGGATGATACAATATTCCATATTGTATTGAATGAGTTATGTTTGACTGTGGATGTGTTATTGTTATACCACTCATGGTTTATGGATAAAGTATTGACATTTTGTATGCTAGTTTTAATACGAATGTTTATGTTATGTTTAAAACTTTTCATATGAGGAATGAATTAGACTTAATAAGTGACGGGTGGAGCCCTATATAGCTCCTCGATGCGTCGGTAGGTCTCATGAGGCAAACTAGTTTCTTATCACAAGGCCTTGATAAAATCTTCTTTGTAGTCTTGGCACAAGGCCTTGACTATGTGGTTATGAAGTCTGGCATTATGCATTCCATCATTATGAAATTGGATATTGATATTAAATTTGATTATTCGACTAGTATGATACCCATGTGAATATTTAAATGGAATTATTTGATTTATCTTTTCCATATTATGTTGAAGTTTAAGTTTAAAAGGCTTGTCTTCTAGTCTTATACACTGCCTTAAATGTTTGTTCTTATTTATGATAGTTTCCACTATATTGTTATCCTTATTGACCATCTAAGCTCACCCCTTTCTTATGTTTTATTTTTCCCAAGATGAAAAGAAGTATATTACGATTAACCTGTAGGAATACTCTAAGGGATATAAGAGTTTTCAAAGGGGACACAATGTTTTTTTATTTCATGATGTAATGTAAAACTTATGTATGTATCTAGTACTTCCAAGGCTACTAAACCTTTCAGTATTTCGAGACATGATTCCTTGTATCATACCAATGTTATGTAATAATGCACTATTTCTGGGTAACTGGGGTCAAGGCGTTACAGTTGGTATCTGAGGAAGTTTAGCAAAAACCTTGGAAGTTAGATTTAGAAAAAAAACTCTGATTAGGAAACACTACCCTAAGATAGAAATTGAGGATTAGTATAGAAGAACATCCAAAAAATTTGGTAATGTAAATATTATATGGGTTTTTCAATAAATGCATCCATTTATGGATACGAGTAGGTAGAGGTGGCTTTGGAATAGATGTACCAAGGAGTGAAAACTCCGACAAGGAGTGAAAACTCCGACAAGGAGTTTCAGGCTTGACCTGAGGTATCCTGGTACACAACAACGGGTCTTGCTGCACTCTTGGTTATGACACTCCCGGGGGATATGCTTAGGATAATTCAAATTTTCTTTATAAATATATTTTAAGGATTTTAGTATAAGATGAGAATAAATAAACTTGGTTAATCCTAAGGTGTTTTAGATTAAAAATAAGGTGTTATGATATTCTCTAAAAATAGGTGGTGAATGATAAGAGCCCCAGCTGTGGAGATCATGGAAAATAGAAAGCTCAATTTCTATCATGCAGGAAATGTGGAGGGAGACACCTAGTAAATTGTCTCAATAGAACAAATAAATGATTTATGTGTGGGAAAGAAGGTCATAAAGTAAAGAATTGCTGAGGAAAAATGAAGAGTATTATGGAAGAAAATAAAAATGATCTCAAGAATCCATTTATAGTAATTTTCTGTAAATGTAGGGGACCTAGGGATTACCCAAGTAAATTACCTATTCTTTAGGATAACCTCTTGGTCAACGAAGAACCTAGGTGGAAATAAATAGATGGTGAAATGTTTAAAAGTATTAGTGCTCTTTGTTGATGAGATTACTTTGGAAGACTTTTCTCTTGTATGTGTAACCCTATAGTTTGTTATGTAAAATTTCTATTTTAGGAAGAATTATCTTTCTATTATAGTTATAAATAACCATTTGGGTTTATATGATCCTTGAATTTTAGGAAATTACAAGTTATTAAATTTTGGGCTGAAAATGCGAGGTATGAGATAACATTTGTGGTGAAATTATGTTATGGTTATTTTGAATAATTTTTTTCATTTTGGGAATGTTATAAAATATATTTTTTGAAAAATGAAAACATGAAGACCATGTGACAACCCATCATGTTGGACAAAGATACGAGAATCGAACCCACAACCAGAGTGCGATTGGGATTTATTGCCTAACACTGGACTACATGATGTCCCTGGTTAGTGTGACTAATTATTTTTAGTTAAATGATTTTATTGATCAATAATAAGTTGATTTTGGATCTTATGTCTTATCAAATAGATATCCTTAGTATATTAAAATGATTTGGTGATTAAGTGATAAATGTTATTTTGGAAGACGTTTGCTCTGTTGGGAACACTATATGCCTAAGTAAAATAGAATACTATGATATTTCATTTTAAGAGTAATTGTGGATTTTTATCTATGTTTTTATTGTGGATTTATAGCGATTTGGTTTATTTATGTAAATTATTAACCTATCCTAGAGAATATTTGATTAGGTTAATTACTTTAATTAGGTGACATTAAGAGTAGTCGATGCTATTTGGAGATACAATTTAACATGGAAGACTACGTAATCAAATTATTCTAAGTTTTGGGTTTCAATATTAGTTTTGATTATATTGAAGGATTTTAAAGAAAATTGTTTATTGAATGGTATTTATTGAACTTTGGGTATTGTTGGTTTAATTTTACAAATTAAGATTACTATTTCTTTCTATAAAGGATTATCCTTTTTGGGGATCATCTGATCTTGTACTAACTATTTTGTTTTTGGTTAATATCTAAAGGTAAAGTAAATATATAGTTTATCCTTTTTGGATCATGTGATTCTCTATAAGTTGAATCTAGCGCTTCAGGTGTGATGAAGTCATCTTTAATACTCATCATTTGAAAAAAAATATGACTTAGTGGTAGAAATTTATTAAAGGGTGAAACTATACTTAAAAATTAAGTATATCTCTTTATGTTCTTATTCAATCTCATAAATAAATTACTCAACTTTATGAAATAGAACTTAAAACAAAAAAAATCATTGTCCATTTACTTTTCCTACTGGGAAACTAATGAAAATTTATTCCATCACAATTTTGTGGATTTCTTGTTGTTAACTTTCTCCTGATCATGTTTTCTATCACTCTCTATCAGAACTTGACACTTATTTTATCTTCCATATCCATGTTTTCCTATATGGAATCCTATTATGGGTTATCTCGGGTGACCTTCGTACTTCTCTTTATTTCTTTTAAAGTGTTAGTTTTATAGACTCTTTCTCCAATGTGGGACTTTAAATGAAGTTCCCAAGACCAATTATAAAATTTCTAGGATTAAATTTCTAAAATGGGGGAATAATTTAACACCCCAAGATTTCATAGTAAGTTGTTTTCTTTAAAGTAATTCAATACTTAGTGCTACATGCAACATCGAGTTTGAGCACCCCACGACTTACCAAACTAGTCGTACAAAAGTTGTTATGAATATTACTAATAGAATCTTTAATCTTATATACTCCATATAATTTTAGAATCCATATTATGTGTTTCTTAGACATAATATAATAACAAATTCATTTTTTCAAATAAAAGAAGTATTTTTTTAAAAATGTAATTTTTCCACCTTCTAATGGAAAACCCTTTTTAAAACCAATATTTGACAAGTTTATATATCAAATTTAATGAAATTAAATTATTATTTATAATCAGGACATAAAAATTTATTTTGAATAAATTTTTCATACTTTTCTGA
>CAUJRU010004232.1:0-20184 GCA_963277665.1 Viscum album | reverse complement strand
TAGGAAGTGGAAAAAGAATATAACATTGAAAGAGGTGATGAAGTAATTAACTCTTCTTCGGGTTCTTCCTTTTGATTTGAACAAAAAGGATACATAGGTTGGATTTATGATCAAATTAATGACTCTTGGATAAAGTGATGGTAGTGTTTAAGATATTTAAGGAGGGTTTCATTGATCCAAAAGGCTTTGGATGTGTGAATATGAGATAAGGGGGAGTGCCCTTTTATAAGATAGGTGAGGGTCACTTTAGGAAAAGCTTGAAATATGTTTTTATTATAAAATAATATTCGGTTTCTAATGGCTACAAATGGATTTATTTCTAGAATAAGATAGTTATGGGTCGCACTTCTCTCAAAAAATAGGTTTTAGACAAGTTTAGGTCACCATATTAACATTACCTTTTAGATTTAGCTATTTGATAAATAGTTTAACTTTTACAATGTCTTCTTGTATTTTTATATTACATGGTTAATAAACATACTATAAAAGGCCAAGAGAACCTAAAGAGGTTCATTAGTTACATATATATAATTATATATGTCATTTGTTCTATCCTTATATTTTTATAAATATTATATCATTTAATAATATAGAAATTTGTTTAAAAACTCATTTATTTCAATTTTGACACTATTTAGTATTTGGTTTTTGTGAAAGTCAACAAAACAAGATTAATTATAAAAAAATAAATTACATAAACCCTAAAATTTAATATTAACCTATATTTTTTTAATGAATCAAAAGTCACAATTTACATTTATTTTGATATTTATAATATAAATTATTTTAATCTTTCATTACTAAGGTAATTACTACATCATCATTGTGTCATAAATAAATTTAATTATATAATGTCTAAAAATTATAACTAAAATAAAATAACATAGTAAATGTTTTTATGTTTATAATGAATATTTTTAGTTACATTTATCTTATTTATAACCCTATATTAAAAATGGATTAGTTATTAATCTTTGAATTTAACACATTTAACTCTTCTTTAAATAAAATAATAATAAATGTCCTAATCTAATTCAAGTGGACCAAAAGGATCATATGTTATTCTTGTGGTTTATTTGGTTGAAATATACTTATACAATAGAATTAAGTCATTTTTAGGGTAATTTTAATATCTTTTTTACCTTTAATTACCCTATTTACTTTTAATTGTGGTAAATAAAATTCAAAAGTTACTGTTCACCAAAAATTATTTTCATCCTATTGAACCAAATATTACATACAAATATCAACTGTGTCTCTCTATTTTTTGAAATTCAATTCCCAGAAGTGATAAATTATGTTTTATGCAAATTTTCAAATGTGCATAGAGTGTGGGTAAAAGACGTTAAAAAATTCAATAACATTTTATATATCTAATCTTCTGATAAAATGACGACAATGAATTAAATTTAACTAATATAGATATTATGCATCTAATTTTACATTAAAATAAATTTAAATAAAAACAATAATTAATTAAATAAAATTCAATTTTAAACAATAACACAATGTTTTTCACTATTCATCAAAAATTGAATGTTTTCAGAATTATACCAAAATTCCACCCTAAGATAATCTTGATATTCCAAATCCAAAACAGATTTCTATTTTACTAAATTAAAAACAGATGAGTTTTATTAATTAATTTAAAATTAATTCCCGTTGTCAAAACTACAGAGCAAGTTTTTAAGAAGTAAAAAATATCAAAAGATTGACATGTGTTTATGGATAATTTAAAAGTGAAATTAAATCCAATGGATTAAATTATATTAAATGATAAAAATATAATCTATTTATATTTTAAAACCACTCAAATGCATAATTTAACAAAAAAAATTATTTCGATTAAAAAAGTTCTTTTCAATTAAAATTTAGTATTTCTCACTATTCATAAAAAATATAAAAGTTATCATAAAATAACCAAAAAGTTATCCAAAATATATTTGTATGTCCCACTTTTAAAGAGTAATTTAATTTCATTAAATTGAAAATATAAAATTGTCAAATATTGGATTTAATAAAGGGTTCCCCATTAAAAGGCTGTAAAATTACATTTTTTGAAAAATACATCTTTTATCTGAAAAAATGAATTTGTTCTTATATTATGTCTAATAAACACATAATATGGATTATAAAATTAAATGGAGTATATAAAATTAAAAATGAAGTTAATACTATTCAGAACCGCTTTTTGAATGGCTAGTTTGGTAAGTCATGGTGCCCTCGAACTCTATGTTGCGTGTAGCGTAAGATATTGAATTAATTTAAAGAGATAATGTACTATGAAATATTTGGGTGTTACATTCTCCAACACTTCAATAAATTGTATCCTCACTATTTGAAATTTTTTTCGAAAATAAAAGGTTTAAAATATAAAATACCTTTTTGGAAAACCAACATCGGAAATAGGGTTTAAAAATATATATTCTTAATAAGAGAGAAAGGGAAATGAAAAAGTCACCAAAAAATTAGGTTTTTGAATAGAAGAACATTGGTGGAAATTATAGACACATAATTAGATGGAAAATGTAAATATATATAGGGAGTTATGGAGTTCATCAATCACTAACAAGTGAACAATAAATGGAGAAATGAGGGCTTCGAAGCCATAAATTTATAGAGTTAAAATATCATCGGTTCAACAAAACATAAGGTATTCGAATAACACATTTTTTTGTTTGGAGATATTTTACCTAACGTTTAAAAATTAATTTCTCCATAAAATAAAATAAAATACTTGACAAGCATAGTTCCATCCTTTAAAAAATTTCTACCACAAACTCATCTTTCACTCCAAAACATAATAGAACTAAAAAATATTCTATTAATCCTAATCATATATGGTTCCAAAAAAATAAATGTATAATTCATATGTTAGAACTATTAAAAAATACATTATAAAATCCAATAAATCACGTAGGCCAGTGGTAGGTGATGCACCCTGGTCTCCCATTGGATGCAGGTTCAAGTCTCATAGCCTTACCAAACGTGACGGGTTATCGCCCGACCTCGGGGATGTTCTTTTTATAACAATAAAAAAATAATCTTAAAAAATTATTTTACCTGAAAAACAGTATCCAATGTCAAACATAATCCATTCCAACCTTTAGACTTATCCATAATACTTTTGTCTGAACTCACAGTCCCAAATTTATAAGTAAGGTCACATAATATACTTGTGAATACCTTCATCGTGTATTATATTAATAAGTGGTAATAAAATTAATTACCAGAAAACCATATTTTAATATGTATGTACTTCCTTATTCCTTCTATAAACCATATAATACTTTATATACTACTTAAATTGAAAAATGTCGTAATCTCCAATAATAATTTACTAAACAAACAATTAACTAGTTTTAAGGAACTCAATAATATCTAATATAATTTATCCAAATAAATCAAATCTTATTCCAAAATCAATACTGCATTATAAAGGCCATATTAAGGATTATATTTCCTTCAACCATGTATTTTCCAAAAATTTTATCTTACTATTGACTAACTTTTCTTGGTACCACACAATCTAAAATTTTTAATGAAATAGTACTGTAATACAATCCTTATATACTCCATAATTCTTATAACTAGTACATCATTGATACAACACTCAAATGGAATAATTCTTTAATAACAACATAAGAACACTAATAATTACTCTTCATCTGTGGTAGTAGAATAACATGATTATTATCCAACAGAATAATTTGAGGTATACTTTAATGACTGAGACATTGATTCGTGTAGTGTCCAAAATCTTTGCATATGAAGCATTGTACATTTGAATCCTTTTTCTTACCCATGTAACCACGTACATAGTGTCCTTCTTCTCCACACTTATGAAAAACTCACATTCCCTTCATGCATTTACCAAGGTGAGTCTTTCCATAGTTATCACATATGAGAAAAACCTTCTTTCCCTTCACCCCTTTATCTATCTTTCTCTCTACCATCCTTTTATTCTCTGGATTCCCTTCAAATCCATCGGACAAATAGAATTATTTACTTATCTTATTAACACATGAAACTATTTCTTCATATGATGAGAATGTGTGGGTGACTAGTTCCCTACTAAATGTTTTCTTAAGACCATGAAAGATATGATCCTTCTTAATCTTTTTATCATTCATATTGATAGAGTTATTATACCTTCTATTGGGAACCATTTCTAAACAATATCATACACTAGGTTAGTTTATGAATTGCAATGCATAATTCCAAACTTGTAAAATACATAACATAAATTGAACAGTTTATGCATATAATCCATAATCATAAAAAATGTTTTCTTTGAGAGGGTATTTACTAATAAATCCTTCAAAATGGGTTTTAATGAAAATGTGAATTATCCTAATAATATCTCCCGACAGTGTTGTAACCAAGAGTGAAGCAAGGCCCATTGTTGTGTACCAGGATACCCCGAGTCAAGCCCAAAAATCATTGTCTGAGTTTTCACTCCTAGGTATATCTAATCCAGAGCCGCCTCATCCTACTCATATCCAAAAAGGGATTTATTTCACTTAATATTTACAAAATCTATACATTACCAAAATTATAGGATGTTATTCTATACTAATCCTCAAATTCTATCTTTGGGTAGTGCTTCAAAATCATTGTGTATCTAAATATATTTCCAACATTTTTGCTAAAATTACTCTGATACCAACTGTAACGCCCTAACCCCAAAATCCTAGAGCCGATGCATTATTTTAATACATTGGAATGACTACAATGAATCATGTCCCGATGGACAGATCAGTATGCAGTCTTGGAAAATAGATTACATACATGAACATTACATTACGCATTCAAACCTAAGATATAACATAAAAAAACAATCCTTTGATAATGAAATTATTCCCCTAGATTAACCCTGCATAGAAATCATAATATACTTCTTAGCATCTTGGGAAAATAAAAAAAATGAAAGGGGTGAGTTCGGATGCTCAGTAAGGGTAAATAATTTAGCGGAAGCTATAAACCTTTAAGGCAAGATGCGTAATAAAAACAGAATCCTTTTTAAACATAATCCTGAACATTATATATAAAAAATAAATTTAAAATTACCATATAATCATGCACATGGATATTCTAATAGTCTAATAATCATATGTAATTACTACTTTCATAATGTGGGAATGCATAACGCCAAACATCTTAACTACATAGTCAAGTCCTTGTGCCAAGACTACAAAATAGGTATTGTCAAGGCCTTGTGCCAAGACAGTAGTTTTTCTCATGAAACCTACCAGTGCATTGAGGAGATTTAGTGGGATCCACACATCACTTACTAAGTCCAATGAATTCATCATATGAAAAGGGTGAAACATAACATAAACATTCATATTAAAACTAGAATACGAAATATCAATACATTAACTATAAACCATGAATGGTATAAAAATAGAACATCCACAGTCAAACAAATCATAACTCTTTCAATGCAATATGGAATATTTTATTATAGTAAATCAACCTCAATCAAGAATAATATCCAATAAAGGATGTTGACATAGTTGAAAATAATCAATAAAACTCTCTGAGATAAATACCCCTTTTCATGAAATCATTTAAAATTCTCACAATTTATAATGGTAGTAATTTTAAAGATATTTTTGAATCAAAGTGTCCAATACCACATTGAAACTTTTTAAAGAAATTAACACATTAAAACAATCATGTTCATGTAAATAAATCCATAAAATCATTTTGAAAACATGGAAATTAATTAAAAGGATTTAGATAATAAATATTTAAAAACATTTAAAAAGATGATCTTGTTAAATATTCTCTCCCATAAAAAAAAGAAAATATTTATTTTTGAAACATTTTAATGAGTCATGGACATAGATGATAAATAAGTACCAGTAGATACATACAGATAAAGAATCTTGGATAAAAATGATATTGAGGAAATAACCCTTACCTTGTATGTAACAACCCAAACATTTATTAATGAAAATTACTCTTGGTTAATTTAAATGTATTATTATGGTTATGTAAAATTTATGCACTTATTTGGTTCTATGTTTTGTTTTTTTAAAATACCGTTATGAATTGTGACTGTTGCTAATATAGTTTTTGAATGGTGAACACATGATTAGTATAAATATAAGGATTTAACAAATACAATTTACTCAAAAAAAGGAAGTGATGGCCTCATCCAGTAGACTTTCCCCATACGAGGCTCATTTGTCAGAGATCAAAAAGGATGTGGTGTCATTGGGATTCACTCTTGACCAAGCCCAAGTCAAGCTTGAATACGTAAAGCTTGAGCAGAACCACCTCTGTGGGATTTGGAAGTTGATTGAGATTACCACTCGATCAATGTTATCTGAGCCACCCAAAGAGTTTGTCAGCATCACACACACGTTACCCTAAGGTCTTCTGTGGGTGTTTTAAGGGGTTATGTAACAGGAATCTAGTACTACTATTATATACAATATTCTCGTATAGAGAATATACATTATTTTTATTACTCTTACTTTGTAAATAGTTTTTAAAGAAAAAATAGTATTGTTAGTTAATATTCAACTAAGAAATATATTTTCATGAATTAATGGTTTTTTTAATTAAATAATATTTTAATAAAAAATTATTATTATAATTAAATTAATTTTTATTAAATATATATTATCGTATAATTTTATTAATGCAATTGTAATTTTTATTAAGGTTTGAAAGCTGTTTTTGTCAAAACCCATGAATTTTTTCTAAATGACGGTTTTTATTTTAAAATTAAAAATTCACATATTTAGAAAATTATTTAGATAAAATTAACGTTATTTTTGGAATCATTACCTCAAAATTATCCAATGATGAATTTTTCATTAATTTATGAGACAATCGAATTTTTGGGTAAAAATTAAATACCGTTTTAATATATAATGTGTTTTACAGCATCATAATGACACAATAGTGATGTAATAAAATATTATAAACATTATGTTCGAAAAATATTTGTTTTACGATTAAAATAATGTGATTTTGGGTTTGTTTTATTTATTTTACAAAGCTTTAGTGGACCCTTCAAGGCTTATAAAACATTTTGTCTTTTTAAATTATTTTCTTTGAGAGTGGGACTCACATTCACACAAGAAACCCTTTTATTTTAAGATGTTCGGTCATTATCCTTATAAAATATTGTTTTCCACTTCTCTTTGAAAAAATACATGGGCAATAACCATGTGTTGGTTTGGGGTTTTGATTAGTTTAATGTGAGGTGTCCCAAACCTAAATAATAAAGAATTACCTCTCGTTTCCTATATAAACCCACCCAAGCTCCCAATTCCTCTTTCATAAAAGCCTTTGGATTTCTACCAACCTCTGACCTCATCTCTTTATAATCCTCCCAAGGTGCCCCAATCTCCCAAGAAGCCTCTCTCAAGCCTCTTCCAAATTTTTGGGATCACACTTCCAAGCAAGGGGATTCTTCCTTTCTCATTTTTGTGCAATTTTCTTTAAGTTGTTATGACCCATTATTTTCAATTAAAAATTTTGGGGTATGATTTCGAACCGCCCCTATAATTCCCTCTTTATGTTTGTATAATGGGAGACCCATTTATCTCTCATTAATTCATCCCATGTACACCTGTTACCATGCCAAAATTCCATGAGGGATTTCTCTCTCCTTTTTTACATCCAAGTAATTCTTTTGTATTATGCATCTAAGTTCCATTACGTTTGTTGGGAAATGTATCTATATGACCCCCTTACTGTCCATTTCATTTAAATATGATGAGACACCCATTTCTCTCTCATCAAACATTTTCATGAATCCTTATGTCACGTCATTATGCTGCCAAAATTGCACCGTGTTTTTCCAAGCCAAGATCATTGTGTAGTGAATACCATACCCATGTCTCTATCAAGGTTATTCACCTTTCTGAACAAATACATATTGTTTAATGGCCCGGACCTCTCCGGTCCATTACTTTGTGGAATTGTGGTGTTGGAGGTGTTCCGGGAGGACAAGGTGACTTATCCCCTAGCTGCTGACTACCGGTAGCTCGGTCTACCGGTAGCTGCTGACTACCGGATCCTTAAGGGGTGCCGATCGGTGAGACCGATCGGTGAGACCGATCGGTGAGACCGATCGGTGCGACCGATCGGCGGAACCGGCCGACGTCGCCCGGCCTTGCCAAGTTGTCCCAGTAACGCTCTTTTTCTCAAATAGGGTTTTAAACCCTATTCTGCCTCGTTTGAAAATGTCTTAAAAACCGAAACGCGGAAGAAAGCTTTAATTAAATACTGGATCAATTCATGAGTCGGTTTAAACCACCCAGCACATTAATGATTGGTCAAACCGCGTGGGTTAATGCGATCCGTTTTTAATGGAGAATAAACCGGATCTTAAACAGTCGCCTCTCTAATTTTTTTAAAAGGAACGAGATATCATTCTTCATTGTTCTTCCTCCTGGTTCTCATCTCCGAGACGCTAGAACCTTGAAATCATTCTCATAGGAGTTTCACAATCAAACGTTAATCAGATCAGTTCTGCTCTGTTGATGCAACCAAGTTGTGTTGATCGTTCTTCGATATAAGGTATGTTTTAACATCGTTCCTTCGGGGATCACCTTCTCTTGTTCTTCCTTCCATATTAGCATGTAATCTCCATGGTTCTAATGGGTTTTCTTGGGGTTGGTTGGTACTGTCGTACCGTGGCATCCTCTGGTGGATGCAGCTGTCGTGAGGAGAAGAGGACTGTGACCCGTTGTGTGGATAAAGGACGTCAAGAACTCTTCGAGGTAGGGGATTCATGGCTTCTCTAATTGTATATGTGCAATCGTAGAATTAGCATGATTTATTCCTTTGGATCACAATGAAATTGACCTAATTAAATACTTGAACCGGATTAAAAGAATTGGTTGATCGCATGCTGTTGCTTTATACCGTGATAATGGTTTGCCTCATGTTTTCCTAGATATAGTGATATCTATGTTTTCTTTGATTTGTTGTTCGTTCATGATAGAAATTGATAACAAACGTAAAGCCGGAATTAATTATTAATTAATTGGCTAAAGATAAAGAGGCATGTAAATTAATCTGGTTATTACAGTTGTTGTTGTTGTTGTTCTAATTTGAGGATAATCAAATTAGGGAAGTAAGTATGGTTATTTAATTGTGATAGCTTACTGATTAGGTATCCATGATTGGAACCTATGAATAACAAGTCTGTTAATTCAATATGGATTAGAGAACAGATTATGTGGGAATTTCTAAAAGGGTTCTGAGTTACTCTCTTGTTTGTTAAAGGGCCGAGATCCCACTTTGTGATGTTTGTTTTCCTGCTGCTTGTGTTGTGATGTGAGCCTGGATGGCTGTTGTGATATGTGGAGGCATGGAGACTTGTGGTTGTGGCAGCGGATGACGCCTAGTGTGGCGAGATGCATCGGTTTATGCATATGGGTGTCGGGGAGGAAACCAAGAGTGATGGTATGAGATGAATGTGATGGTTTGATGTTGGTGGTTTGGTTTGGTTGTTTATCTGCTTTACTTTTCCCCACTGCTCAAGGCAGCTGGTCTTGCTTACCCTCTTTCCGAAGGAGGTGAAGACATGCGGGGTATGCCACGTGCTTTCCGTGTTTAGCCTCTCGATGGAGGATGGGTCTATGCTCTTTCTATAGGCGGCAAAGACTCGACAGGTAGTATATCTACTCACCGTTTTGAGCCTCCTTTGTGTTTAGAAGCATAGGATGTTTTTCTAGAATGCCTAGGAATGTGGAAAAGTAATTCGGTAAGGAGTATTTGATTAAATGGTGAAAATCCACGGGGATGGAGATGCTGGAATTTAAAGGTGATGTGAATCTTAAAAAGGAGCAGTTGTTTTGAAAGTGATGCCAATTCAGTTTAATGTGGAATTGTTCATTCTTAATTAATGTTTAAAGAATTAATTAACGTACAGTGGAATTGAAAAATGAGAATGGAGTAATCTAATGAAGCTCTTCATTTGTTTGTGTGCTTATAGGATACCTAGTCTCAGAAGTAGCAGCCTGGAGTCTGAGAGACGTTAGCTGCAGTTGAATCTAAGACTAGGTAATGCCCATAGTGTGGATGTGAGTTACTTATATATTCTGTACTTTTTGTGTTTCTATACGCTACTCCACCCTGTCGGTAAGGGAAACTGACACCCCGGGGATTCTGAGCCCTGGGGGGGTGTTTTCCCCAACATTCTGATGGGAGGTTGAATGGCTGACTACCCCCTTTGGCCCCGCTCTCTTCTCTTGGTAGATCCTTGTGCTGGTAGGCACAGTGGTTAGTTTTACCCATATATGTGTGTAGAGGGCTGTAATGGCTTGTGGTTATTTCACACACATATATTCTGGATATAGTATCCTATGGAATACTATAGGTGTAACGTGTATAGGCTATGATGGCTTGAGGATCCTTACTCGGCGTATGGGCTGTGATGGCTTGAGGAATAATACTCGACGTATGATACACGTTATACGAGCTATGGTGGCTCCCGTAAACTACCTGGTTACTTTGGTTGTGAGGACGGTGTGGTGCTTCGCCCAGGTGTCTGCGGGCAAGCCTTTGTGGTGCACGAGGTGCAGATTGTGGAGCTTAGCCCAGGTGTCTGCGGGCAAGCCTTTGAAGAGAGATGCACAGGACGTATGTCGTTGGGGCAAAGCGGAAAACCAGTGGGGAAGTAGTAGCGGGGTACCCTTGATATTCTTTACCATATGATATATTCTTGTATGCGTTACTTGGTGGGAGTATCCATGGTGAGGCTGGGAACATAGTATACCTGTTTAGGTGACGAGTTAGTTTCACTTGTTGTTCACTGGGCTTTAGCATGCTTTCTTTACTTTTGCACGAGAGTCTTGGGGAGGATCCTACTGAGTATACTGTTATACTCACCCTATGTACATATAAACTGTTTTTCAGGTCACTTGGAGTAGGTTGGAGATCAAGCTGGTTACTACTAGCTTGCGGTTGGAGGAGGAGCTGTTTGGGCTTATGGTCACTGTCGTTTTACTTTCTTTTGGGTACTTTTAGTTTTCCCTTTCAGTTTTAGTACTTTTGCATGACATTTCATATATGTACTTGATTTCCTTTTACATTTCAGTTCTGAGTTGGAGTTGATTGGAGTCTATTCTATCTCTCTCTTCTGCATGTGTTCTCTTAGAGGGTAATGCCTCCCATTTGTGTGTGTATTATACCCTCGGTGCTAGTCGCCAACCCAGGGCCTACTGGAGGCGGGACTCGGGGGTCATTATCTCCCTTCTCACATTGCCGGCCCAGGAGGGGTACACTTTGTGGGGAGGGGGTCGTGACAGAGTGGTATCAAAGGGAGGTTGAGGGATGTGATGGAGTTTGGAGTTAGGCACAGGTGAGGATGCATGGGATGGTAGGGAAACAGTGTCATTCATGTTTAGAAAGTGGGGTAAACACTGGAGTCCGGCAGAGACATAGGCATTCAGGGCCCCCTATGATCTGTTGCACAGACCTTTAAGTTTACGATGGCTACTAAACAAAGTGATACTGGTTGCAGGGTAGAGACCTAGGAAAGGATCATGCATCATTATTCTTTGCGCTTGTGTTTGAATGGGTAGACCTTGGGATAGGTAACCTGAAATTAATAAAACAAAATAATTAATTAATTAATGTTGAGTCTTCCGTATTCCAGGCTTAGGAGCTCTAATGGTTGTTATTTTACAGGTATGGCTCCAGGTCGACGTCCTCGTCAGGTTTGCGCAGAAGGTGCTCAGCAGGCTGTTCCAGCAGATCGTCGCCGGGTAGAGGTTGACGACGATGACACTTGGAGGAAGACACTCCGAGAGTTTCAGCGCCAGAGTCTACAGAAGTACGAGGGCTCCGTTTCAGATGCAGTCACAGAAAACTGGTTGGAGGAGGTCGAGATAGGCTTCAGTTCGATTCGTGCTCGGAAGGAACACTGGGTGTCCTTGGTTGTGACGATGTTGCGTGGAGCAGCGAGACAGTGGTGGTTCTTGTTCCTCAGGGATCGTGAGGAGTCAGCGATCTCATGGGAGGAGTTTCGAGATAGGTTTAGATTCGAGTTTCTTTCATCGACTGCGAAGGCATCCAGTCGCCAGGAGCTTCTTACCCTTCGACAGGGGAGCTCCAGTGTTCGGGAGTTTGGAATCCGTTTCAGGAACCTTCTACGATATGCTTCAGACCTGTTAACAGATGATGAGGCCAGGGCGAGGCATTTCGAGGAGGCTTTGCGTCCAGAGATCCAGCGCCAGGTCACCCCATTTATGCTGAAGACATATCTAGAGGTGCTGGCGAGGGCAGAGGTTGTTGAGAGGACTTTGGCTAGGACCAGATCATCATGAGAGGGGAATCATCATGATTCCTCACGAAGCAGAGCTGTGGTCCGGGGTTCCCGGTTTTCAGGACAGAAGAGTTTCTGTTCACCTGGGGGTAGGTCCCAGCCCTTCCCATCTCGTTTCTCCGGAGGCAACAACTCTCAAGCCTATGCCAAGGGATCAGGCGCTTGTTTTTCTTGTGGTGGACGTGGTCATCAGTAGCGGGAGTGCCCAACTTTTCAGAGCAGTCATCGTGCACCAGGCGCTCCACTCCAGGTTCCTCCGTTGAGGCAGTTCCAGCCGAGGCAGCAGCAGCAGGTTGCACCAGCTTTAGATCACCCGAGGGTAGATGGAGTAGGCAGAGGACAACCCCATGATGCTCCCCGTCCTCAGAGAGCAGAGAGTGGCCGTGGTGGTGGTCATCATCAGGGTCAGAGAGGCCGTGGAGGTGGTCGTGGTCAGCTTCATGCTCTAGCGTTGCCAGCTCCAGGCGAGCCAGACGTCATCCGAGGTACCCTTTACTTGTTTTCTACCTTGGTGTATGCCTTGTTTGATTCAGGAGCGACACACTCCTTTATATCCCCTACCCTTGTCCACGCTTTGGGACTTGAGGTAGAGAGGCTTCCAGTGCCCTTGGCATTGACTACGCCAGTTGGAGTTCGAGCTAGCTTGTTTGAAGTATGTAGAGACTGTGAGCTAGTGTTGGGGCAGCACCGCTCTTGGGGAGATTTCCTATGTTTACGAATACAACCATATGATGTCATCCTCGGCATGGATTGGTTGTATTCGGTGCAGGCTATTGTGGATTGCTACAGGAAGAAGGTCGTTTTCTTTGATGAAGATGGAGAGGAAGTAGTGTTTGTTGGTGAGAGAGATCCTCGGATGAGTCATAGACGAGTTTCATCCTTATCATCCATGTTGGCTGGGATGATGCTGAGCTCTTCAGAGGTTCAACAGTTGGCGTTTCCTAGGGTCGTAGAAGAGTACCCTGACGTCTTCCCAGAAGAGGTTGTATCCTTACCCCCTCGACGAGAGATCGAGTTTGGGATCAAGCTACAGCCGGGAGCGTCTCCTATCTCTATGTCTCCGTATAGGATGGCCCCTTCTGAGTTACGAGAGCTACGTATACAGCTCGATGGTCTGTTGCAGTGTGGTTTTGTTCGGCCAAGCGTGTCACCGTGGGGTGCACCGGTTTTGTTTGTGAAAAAGGCTGACGACAGTTTGCGGTTTTGTGTCGATTATCGTCGATTAAACAAAGTGATAATAAAGAACTGCTATCCTCTCCCGCGGATTGATGACCTATTCGATCAACTGAAGGGTGCAAGTTGGTTTTCAAAGATCGACTTGCGGTCAGGATATCATCAGATGCATGTAAAGGATGAGGATATCCCGAAGACTGCTTTCCGCTGTCGTCATGGGAATTATGAGTTTGTTGTAATGCCATTCGGCGTGACAAATGCTCCAGCTGTTTTCATGGGGTTGATGAATGCTGTGTTCCGTGAATTCCTGGACAAGTTTGTTGGGGTTTTCATCGACGACATCCTTGTATACTCCACATCTGAAGAGGAGCATGCAGAGCATCTACGAGCCGTTTTGGGAGTTCTTCGCCAACATCGGTTGTTTGGGAAGTTGTCCAAATGTGAGTTCTGGGCTCGAGAAGTTCGTTTATTGGGACATGTTGTGTCCCAACAGGGAGTAGCTGTGGATCCTTCTAAGATAGAAGTAGTGGTGTCTTGGCCAGCCCCCAAGACCGTGTCAGAGGTGCGAAGTTTCCTTGGTCTCGCAGGCTATTACAGGAGGTTTGTGGCTAATTTCTCCCGAGTTGCGACTCCTCTGACAGCTTTGACCAGGAAGGACCAAGCGTTCATATGGACTGATCAGTGTCAGACAGCTTTCAAGTATCTAAAGGAAAAGTTGGTAAGTGCTCCGGTCCTTTGTCTTCCAGCGGAGGGAGTCCAGTTTGATGTTTTCTGTGATGCTTCACATCTGGGGCTAGGATGTGTTCTTATGCAGCAGAGGTCCATTGTTTCTTATGGGTCTCGGCAATTGCGTCCCCATGAACGCAACTACGCCACCCATGATCTTGAGTTGGCAGCCGTGGTGTTTGCGCTGAAGTTGTGGAGACATTACCTCATTGGCGAGCGCTTTGTGGTTTTCACCGATCATAAGAGTTTGAGGTATGTTTTCTCCCAACGTGACTTGAACTTGAGGCAGCGTCGGTGGATGGAGTTCTTGTAGGAATACGACTTCGAAATATCCTATACACCTGGAAAAGGGAACGTTGTAGCTGATGCACTAAGCCGAAAGTCACGTAATGATGTTGTGCGTGAATCTGGTGATTCCTGGAGAGTGATGGAAGAGCTATCAGCTTTGCATCTTGATATGGGAGAAGTTGGGGGAAGAGGTTGTCTTTTCCAGATGACGGTGCAGTCATCCCTGATGCAGAAGGTGGAAGAGTCTCAGTTGGGTGATCTAGAGGTGGAAGTTTGGAGAGACAGAGTTGTATGTGGTGAGGCCCCTGATGGTTGGTCGGAGGATGAACAACACCGAGTGTTGTATCATGGCAGGCTTTTTGTTCCCTTGGCGATGCGCGAGATGGTTCTCCGAGAGTTCCATAGTTCACCCTTGGCGGTACATCCTGGTGTGACGAAGATGTACCGATCCTTGAGGAGTCAGTTTTGGTGGCCTGGGCTGAAGCGTACAGTTGCAGAATGTGTGTCTCGATGTTTAGTCTGCCAAAAGGTGAAGGCCGAACACCGTGTTCCTGGTGGTCTTCTCCAGCACATAGAGATTCCTCAGTGGAAGTGGGAGGACATTTCAATGGACTTTGTTACAGGTTTACCTCGAGCTCCGGGAGGACATGATACTATATGGGTGGTAGTGGATCGTTTAACTAAATCGGCCCACTTCATAGCAATCAAGGAGTCGAGCTCAGTGGAAGTTTTGTCGAGACAGTATCTGGTGGAGGTGGTGAGGCTTCACGGAGTTCCTAAGACGATCATTTCTGATCGAGATCCTAGTTTTACCTCTAGGGTGTGGAGAGGTCTCCAGTATGCTTTTGGCTCTCAGCTATGCCTTAGCATTGCTTTTCATCCTCAAACGGATGGTCAGACAGAGCGAACAATCCAGACTCTTGAAGACATGTTGCGCTCTTGTGTTCTTTATTTTGGAGGTTCATGGACGAAGCACTTACCTTTGGTAGAGTTCGCATAAAATAATAGTTTTCACTCTACCATCGGCATTGTGCCGTTTGAAGCCTTGTATGGCCGGCCATGCCGTTCTCCGTTGTGCTGGACTGGGGTCGGAGAGTCAGCAATTCTCGGACCAGAACTAGTGCAGAATACAACAGAGATGGTTCAGGTGATTCGTGAGAGGATGAAGACAGGACAAGATCGTCAGAAATCATATGCTGATCAAAGAAGGAGACCGTCAGAGTTTAATGTTGGGGATCATGTGTTTCTGAAGGTGACTCCCCGTCGTGGGCAGCGAAGGTTTGGTCGTGGAAGTAAGCTTTCTCCCCGGTTTGTTGGGCCTTTCGAGGTGTTAGCTCGTGTTGGATCTGTGGCGTATCGAGTAGCACTTCCCCTCAGATGAGTCGGATACATGATGTTTTCCATGTATCACAGCTCCGTCGTTATCTTCATGATGAATCTCATGTTATCGATTGGGGAGAGATCGATATTGATGATGATGCAACCTTCGAGGAGCGACCTGTGGAGATCCAAGACCACAAGGAGAAGGTGTTGTGTGGGCATTCTATCCCCTTAGTTCGTGTCCTGTGGCGACACGGTGGCATGGAGGAGAGTACCTGGGAGCGTGAGTCACAGATACGTGCTCAGTACCCAGAGTTGTTTAATGTTTAACTATTTCCATGTAATGATGTTTCCTCTCTGGTTAGACCTTTCATGTTTTATTTATGTACCTTTGATGTGATGTTGTGAATGAATTGTTTGGGTATGGATTGTTTGTTCACGGATGTCAGAGTTTTGTTCCAGCTTTCGAAAAACTCATGGTGGTTTTCCCCTGAGAGGTATCTTATGGGGTGGTTGTTCGGACCCCTCTTTTCTTCTGGGTTGGTTTTTAATTCTCGAGGACGAGAATGTTTTGAGAGGTATCTAATGTAATGGCCCAGACCTCTCCGGTCCATTACTTTGTGGAATTGTGGTGTTGGAGGTGTTCCGGGAGGACAAGGTGCCTTATCCCCTAGCTGCTGACTACCGGTAGCTCGTTCTACCGGTAGCTGCTGACTACCGGATCCTTAAGGGGTGCCGATCGGTGAGACCGATCGGTGTGACCGATCGGTGAGACTGATCGGTGAGACCGATCAGTGCGACGGATCGGTGTGACCGATCGGTGGAACCGGCCGACGTCCCCCGGCCTTGTCAAGTTATCCCAGTAACGCTCTTTTTCGCAAATAGGGTTTTAAACCCTATTCTGCCTCGTTTGAAAATGTCTTAAAACCCAAAACGCGCACGAAAGCTTTAATTAAATACTGGATCAATTCATGAGTCGGTTTAAACCACCCAGCACATTAATGATTGGTCAAACCGCGTGGGTTAATGCGATCCGTTTTTAATGGAGAATAAACCGGATCTTAAACTGTCGCCTCTCTAATTTTTTTAAAAGGAACGAGATATCATTCTTCATTGTTCTTCCTCCTGGTTCTCATCTCCGAGACGCTAGAACCTTGAAATCATTCTCGTAGGAGTTTCATAATCAAACGTTACTCAGATCAGTTCCGCTCTGTTGATGCAACCAAGTTGTGTCGATCGTTCTTCGATATAAGGTATGTTTTAACATCGTTCCTTCGGGGATCACCTTCTCTTGTTCTTCCTTCCATATTAGCATGTAATCTCCATGGTTCTAATGGGTTTTCTTGGGGTTGGTTGGTACTGTCGTACCGTGGCATCCTCTGGTGGATGCAGCTATCGTGAGGAGAAGAGGACTATGACCCGTTGTGTGGATAAAGGACGTCAAGAACTCTTCGAGGTAGGGGATTCATGGCTTCTCTAATTATATATGTGCAATCGTAGAATTAGCATGATTTATTCCTTTGGATCACAATGAAATTGACCTAATTAAATACTTGAACCAGATTAAAAGAATTGGTTGATCGCATGCTGTTGCTTTATACCGTGATAACGGTTTGCCTCATGTTTTCCTAGATATAGTGATATCTATGTTTTCTTTGATTTGTTGTTCGTTCATGATAGAAATTGATAACAAACGTAAAGCCGGAATTAATTGTTAATTAATTGGCTAAAGATAAAGAGGCATGTAAATTAATCTGGTTATTGCAGTTGTTGTTGTTGTTCTAATTTGAGGATAATCAAATTAGGGAAGTAAGTATGGTTATTTAATTGTGATAGCTTACTGATTAGGTATCCATGATTGGAACCTATGAATAAAAAGTCTATTAATTCAATATGGATTAGAGAACATATTATGTGGGAATTTCTTAATGGGTTCTGAGTTACCCTCTTGTTTGTTAAAGGGCCGAGATCCCACTTTGTGATGTTTGTTTTCCTGCTGCTTGTGCTGTGATGTGAGCCTGGATGGCTGTTGTGATATGTGGAGTCATGGAGACTTGTGGTTGTGGCAGCGGATGATGCCTAGTGTGGCGAGATGCATCGTTTTATGCATATGGGTGTCGGGGAGGACACCAAGAGTGATGGTATGAGATGAATGTGATGGTTTGATGTTGGTGGTTTGGTTTGGTTGTTTATCTGATTTACTTTTCCCCACTGCTCAAGGCAGCTGGTCATGCTTACCCTCTTTCCGAAGGAGGCGAAGACACGCGGGGTATGCCACATGCTTTCCGTGTTTAGCCTCTCGATGGAGGATGGGTCTATGCTCTTTCTATAGGCGGCAAAGACTCAACTGGTAGTATATCTACTCACCGTGTTGAGCCTCCTTTGTGCTTAGAAGCATAGGATGTTTTTCTAGAATGCCTGGGAATGTGGAAAAAAATTTGGGTAAGGAGTATTTGATTAAATGGTGAAAATCCACGGGGATGGAGATGCTGGAATTTAAAGGTGATGTGAATCTTAAAAAGGAGCAGTTGTTTTGAAAGTGATGCCAATTCAGTTTAATGTGGAATTTTTCATTCTTAATTAATGTTTAAAGAATTAATTAACGTACAGTGGAATTGAAAAATGATAATGGATTAATCTAATGATGCTCTTCTTTTGTTTGTGTGCTTATAGGATACCTAGTCTCAGAAGTAGCAGCCTGGAGTCTGAGAGACGTTAGCTGCAGTTGTATCTAAGATTAGGTAATGCCCATAGTGTGGATGTGAGTTACTTATATATTATGTACTTTTTGTGTTTCTATACGCTACTCCACCCTATCGGTAAGGGCAACTGACACCCCGAGGATTCTGAGCCCTGGGGGGGGGGGGGTGTTTTCCCCAACATTCTGATGGGAGGTTGAATGGCTGACTACCCCCTTTCGCCCCGCTCTCTTCTCTTGGTAGATCCTTGTGATGGTAGGCACAGTGGTTAGTTTTACCCATATATGTGTGTAGAGGGCTGTAATGGCTTGTGGTTATTTCACACACATATATTCTGGATAGAGTATCCTATGGAATACTATAGGTGTAACGTGTATAGGCTATGATGGCTTGAGGATCCTTACTCGGCGTATGGGCTGTGATGGCTTGAGGAATAATACTCGACGTATGATACACGTTATACGAGCTACGGTGGCTCCCAGAAACTACCTGGTTACTTTGGTTGTGAGGACGGTGTGGTGCTTCGCCCAGGTGTCTGCGGGCAAGCCTTTGTGGTGCACGAGGTGCAGATTGTGGAGCTTAGCCCAGGTGTCTGCGGGCAAGCCTTTGGAGAGAGATGCACAGGACGTATGTCGTTGGGGCAAAGCAGCAAACCAGTGGGGAAGTAGTAGCGGGGTACCCTTGATATTCTTTACCATATGCTATATTCTTGTATGCGTTACTTGGTGAGAGTAGCCATGGTGAGGTTGGAAACATAGTATACATGTTTAGGTGACGAGTTAGTTTCACTTGTTGTTCACTAGGCTTTAGCATGCTTTCTTTACTTTTGCACGAGAGTCTTGGGGAGGATCCTACTGAGTATACTGTTATACTCACCCTATGTACATATAAACTGTTTTTCAGGTCACTTGGAGCAGGTTGGAGATCAAGCTGGTTACTACTAGCTTGCGGTTGGAGGAGGAGCTGTTCGGGCTTGTGGTCGTTGTCGTTTTACTTTCTTTTGGGTACTTTTAGTTTTCCCTTTCAGTTGTAGTACTTTTGCATGTCATTTCATATATGTACTTGATTTCCTTTTACATTTCAGTTCTGAGTTGGAGTTGATTGGAGTCTATTATATCTCTCTCTTCTGCATGTGTTCTCTTAGAGGGTAATGCCTCCCATTTGTGTGTGTATTATACCCTCGGTGCTAGTCGCCAACCCGGGGCCTACTGGAGGCGGGACTCGGGGGTCATTATCTCCCTTCTCACATTGCCAGCCCAGGAGGGGTATACTTTGTGGGGAGGGGGTCGTGACATATTGAATGGTACTTTCATGTATTTATTACACATTAAATAATTGTGTAATAACTTATGATGTTGATTGATTCTTTGTTATATGATCCATGTGGCACACTTATGCATGAAATTAAATGTTTAAGAAGGGTGCTCCTTGATAGCACTCCAATGCATTGGGTAAAGTATAGTATCGTGATACGTCATGTGCAATGGGCGTTGACTTAGTCTAATTCAAGTACAATGAGGGTTTACTCGTGCTTCATGTACAATGAGGGTTAACTCATGCTTCATGTGCAATGAGCCTTGGATCATTCTAATTCCATGTTAAGTGTTTTTGCCACATTTCCCTGTTATAATTATCATGCTTTATCATGTATTTATGTTCATGTTTCTATTGTGA
>CAUJRU010004231.1:0-20210 GCA_963277665.1 Viscum album | reverse complement strand
ACAGATTTGAGTTTCAGCACTGCTTATCATCCTCAGACAGACGGTCAGTCTGAGAGAACAATTCAAACCCTAGAAGATATGATGAGAGCTTGCTATATGGATTTCAATGGTGGTTTGGATCAACACCTACCATTGCTGGAATTTTCTTATAATAATAGCTTTCACTCCAGTATTCAGATGGCTCCTTATGAACCTCTCTATGGAAAGAATGCAGGACTCCAACTTGCTGGGAAGAGGTTAGGGAAAGAAAGCTATTAGGACCTGATCTCGTTGATGAAATGGAAGAAAAGGTCAGATCTATTCAACAACACATAAGAGCAGCTCAGAGTCGACAGAAAAGGTTTGCCGACAACCGAAAAAAAAGACATAGATTTTGAAGTGGGTGATAAAGTGTTCTTACAAATATCTCCCTTGAAGAGGGTTATGAGATTTGGAAAGAAGGGGAAGTTGAGTCCTAGATATATCGGTCCTTTCGACATAATGGATCGTGTTGGGAAGGTATCTTACCGATTGGCACTTCTACCGAATCTATCACAAGTTCACGATGTGTTCCATGTATCTCTCCTGAGAAAGTACATACCTGATCCTTCACATCTACTCATCTCAGAAGTTGTACCGCTAGAGCAAGATCTTTCTTATGAAGAAAACCCAATTGAGATTCTGGATCATAGCGAAAAAGTCCTACGAAACAAGACCACTCGATTGGTGAAAGTTTTATGGAGGAACCACTAACTAGAAGAAGCTACATGGGAGCTTGAGGATATGATGAGGTAGAGGTATCCTCATCTGTTTGTTACAAAGTGACGAATTTCGAAGGAGAAATTCATTTTAAGGGGGGTAGAATGTAACACCCGATACTTTTATGTTATATAAATCATCAAAGGAATATTTTTCTACACAACACATTCTTGGCTTTGTTGGGCGGAGAAAAAGGGAGTGATGGCAAGAGGGGGGGGGGTGAATTTCCTTTTAAAAAATGATTAACAAATTAAAATAAAAGTGAAAGTGCAGCGGAAATAAATGAGGCAAGACACAAAAATTGATAACGGAGTTCGGCCAAAAACCCGGCCTACGTCTCCGCTCCCAACTCAACCGTTGAGAGATTCTACCGCTTGCTTTTCAATGGTTTTAGCAAGAAACCCACTAGGCTTTGAGGTAGCACTAGAACCTATTACAGCTTGCTTTTGGTGGTTAAGAAAGAACCCACTTGCTTTTAATGGTTGAGCAAGAACCCACTAGCCTTCTTACAGGTGAAGGCTAGCTCACCTTTGACACAAGCCTTATAAAAGGAAAGGCTTGAAGAAACCTCTTCACACCATAGTGGTGATGTGAAACCCAAAAGAAAGAGGGATGAGAAAAGGTGTTGGGGTTTGTAGGCACAAACCCAAATTTAAAGCTCAAAATAAATATACAATAAAAACCGTATATGAGAAGAAGCCTTGGGCGCCTTTGAATGATTGGAGATGTTGAAGGCCGCTTCCAAGCTTCTTTGGTGGAGCTCCTTGGATGTGGAAGTTGTTGGAGCAGTTGAGGTTCCTTTGAAGGACGTCGCCAGAGGTTGGCCAATTGATACAAAATATGTCTGTTGGCTTCGTATATGATCCGGGTAGGTGTCTGGGGCTTCCTTGACCTTTATTTATAGGCATGGAACCCTTGGGGAGTCTTCGGAGCCGTTGTAAAGGGCCTCAGAGCCGTTGGAGGCCAAATGGGAGTTGACTGGTCAAAGCCAACGGCTAGTTTGACTGGGCTACCGGCTGGCCGGTGCAGGTCCACCGGCTGGCCGGTGCCTTGGATGTTGAGAAGGCCTTCTGCCCAGGCAGCACTGGCTGACCGGTGACATAGCCACCGGCTGGCCGGTGGTGAAGCAGTAGCCATCACTGTTGCATCAGGTTGACACCGGCTGGCCGGTGACAGAGCCACCGGCCGACCGGTGGAACCTGGCAGTGGGCAATGCCTCTTCCAGGTCCACCGGCTGGCCGGTGCTATCACACCGGTTGGCCGGTGGACTGAATTTCAGTCCACTTCTTGTCCATTCTTGGGACAACTTCGTGGCAACCTTGTGCCTATCATTCAAAAACACTTCAAACAATATTAGACAAATAATAAGGTGATTGTGATCATGAAAATCAAACAACGAGGGGAACGAGAGGTACAACAATCTCCCCATATTTTGATGATCACAATCACCAAAACAATAAATGTAAAACACATAAAAGAAAGACATGCTTAAAGGATAAGGAAAGTAAATGCTAAGCATGATCAAAAGGATTATCCCCCAATCAATCAAGAATTTCCCCCCCTTTGTGATTATCAAAATAGCACGGGGCATAAAACATGATTGAGAGAATGGGTTTGACAAACTAGATATGAGAATTGAAAAATCAATTGAGATTTTTGAAATTGAAATGAAAATTTGAATAACAGTTTGAATTGAAAGTTTTGAATCTAAGACAAGGTTTTAAAAATTCTCCCCCTAAATAAAAACAATAAGTCACCGGGGATATGAATTAAATTTTGGCCCGCAGAGACTCGCCAAGAGAGATTTCTCAATCCATACTTGTCTAGTGGCGGGTCTTCTCCTATAAAACTCATCGGAATAGAAAATAGTCTTTGGCCTACCGTACCCGACATTTTTGCAATCACACTCATAAATGAGGTGCCCGGGTTTCTTACAATAATTACAAAATTTAAAACTAGAGCTCCCCCGTACAAAAATAGTGGGTGCATGGGAGGAGGAAGCTATATTGGTGTAGCCAAGTCCATTGGTGGTTCTAGATACTCGTTGAGAACCTAAGAGTTTGGACAAATTTTGTTCACCTTCGGTGAACTTGGCTAGGGATTCCCTAAGGTCCTTAATGGTTGATTCCATGGAATCAACATCGGGAAAATTTTGGATTTTGAGGGACATCTCTTCCTTCTCTTTGAGAAGTTGTTCTTTTTCGGAAGAGAGTTTTTTAAAATTCTTTTTTAAAGCAACAAATTTGGAAGAAAGTTCGTGAAAACCTTCCTCCAATTGATCTCTAGCATGTTGGAGATCCTCGTATGACAAATGATTTAAAGAATTTGAATTTGAAGAACAAGAGGATGAGGAGTCGGAAGATGTTACCTCATGGAATGCCATTAGGCATTTATTACCGTTGTCGCTTGAGGAGGAGGATGAGGAGGATGTGGAGATATCACTCCATGTGGCCTTGAAAGCCTTCTTCTTCTCCTTTTGTTTGGCCTTTTTCTTGTTGAGTGGGCAATCGGGCTTGTAATGGCCCTTCTCGCCACACCCGTAATATTTTACCTTGGGCTCAGATTTTTCGTTGGGTTGAGCCTGGCGGGCCTTGCGGGATTTCTTCTTCTTGTGCTTCTTCATGAATTTGTGCATTTTTCGGGCAAGATCCTCCATTTCGGAATTGCCGCTTGAAGAGGAAGAAGATGAGGAGGAGGATGAGCTTTCTTATTTTTGTACCTTGAAGGCGATGTTCTTTGGGATTTTGATCGGTTTGCCTTCCTTTTCAGCTTGCCTCCTCATGGTGATTTCATATGTCATGAGGGATCCGATGAGCTCTTCGACCGGCATGTTCTTTATGTCCTTTGCTTCTTGGATAGCCGTCACTTTTGGAGCCCATGAGCTTGGTAGGATCCATAGGATCTTCTTCACCATAGTTTCTGCAGAAACATCATCACCAAGGGACTTTCTCCCATTGCAAACATCAGTAAAACGCGTAAACATTTCAGTAATAGATTCAGATGGATGCATGGTAAAAGACTCAAAATCTTGACGATACATGTCCAATCGAGTGTCTTTGACTTTGTTGGTCCCCTCATGGGTAACCTCCAAAAGTTTCCAGATTTCATGAGATGAGGTGCATGTGGACACTCGATTAAATTCATTTCGGTCAAGGCCACAATGTAGAGCATTCATGGCTTTGCCATCAAGCTCGAAATTTCTAATATCGGCTTGGGTCCATTTGGATTCATCGGGGGAAGAGAAAGTGTAACCTTGCATGACAATTTTATAAATGGGATATCCTATGCTTTTAAGAAAAGTGGTCATGCTGGTTTTCCAATAATTATAGTCGGTTCCATCAAAAAATGGAGCACGACCCAATGAAAAGCCTTCGGGGGAGAAAGAGGTTGAGGCCATCACAAAAGATCTTGAATTTGAAACTGGTGAAGGTATTACTAAAATTTAACCTCTGATACCAATTGTTGGGCGGAGAAAAAGGGAGTGATGGAAAGAGGGGGGGGGGGGTGAATTTCCTTTTAAAAATTGATTAACAAATTAAAATCAAAGTGAAAGTGCAGCGGAAATAAATGAGGAAAGACCCAAAAATTGATAACGGAGTTCGGCCAAAAACCCGGCCTACGTCTCCGCTCCCAACTCAACCGTTGAGAGATTCTACCGCTTGCTTTTGAATGGTTTTAGCAAGAAACCCACTAGGCTTTGAGGTAGCACTAGAACCTATTACAGCTTGCTTTTGGTGGTTAAGCAAGAACACACTTGCTTTTAATGGTTGAGCAAGAACCCACTAGCCTTCTTACAGGTGAAGGCTAGCTCACATTTGACACAAGCCTTTTAAAAGGAAAGGCTTGAAGAAACCTCTTCACACCTTAGTGGTGATGTGAAACCCAAAAGAAAGAGGGATGAGAAAAGGTGTTGGGGTTTGTAGGCACAAACCCAAATTTAAAGCTCAAAATAAATATACAATAAAAACCGTATATGAGAAGAAGCCTTGGGCGCCTTTGAATGATTGGAGATGTTGAAGGCCGCTTCCAAGCTTCTTTGGTGGAGCTCCTTGGATGTGGAAGTTGTTGGAGCACTTGAGGTTCCTTTGAAAAAAGTCGCCGGAGGTTGGCCAATTGATACAAAATATGTCCGTTGGCTTCGTATATGATCTGGGTAGGTGTCCGGGGCTTCCTTGGCCTTTATTTATAGGCATGGAACCCTTGGGGAGTCTTCGGAGCCGTTGTAACGGGCCTCGGAGCCGTTGGAGGCCAAATGGGAGTTGACAGGTCAAAGCCAACGGCTAGTTTGATTGGGCTACCGGCTGGCCGGTGCAGGGCCACCGGCTGGCCGGTGCCTTGGATGTTGAGAAGGCCTTCTGCCCAGGCAGCACCGGCTGACCGGTGACAGAGCCACCGGCTGGCCGGTGGTGAGGCAGTAGCCATCACTGTTTCATCAGTTTGACACTGGTTGGCCGGTGACAGAGCCACCGGCCGACCGGTGGAACCTGGCAGTGGGCAATGCCTCTGCCAGGTCCACCGGCTGGCCGGTGCTATCACACTGGTTGGCCGGTGGACTGAATTTGAGTCCACTTCTTGTCCATTCTTGGGCCAACTTCTTGGAAACCTTGTGCCTATCATTCAAAAACACTTCAAACAATATTAGACAAATAATAAGGTGATTGTGATCATGAAAATCAAACAACGAGGGGAACGAGAGGTACAACAGGCTTGCTTTACATGAAATCGCGACCTTCCTCGATAGCTTGCGTCGTACGCATACCGAGTTTCACTAAACAACGATATGCTATTAAAATATTATTAACACTAGCCGTTATGAATAGTAATAACCACTTTTTTTAAATTTTATAAATTTTATTTTTCAAAATGGACTTCATTTTTGGATTCGGAATATCGAAATTAGCCTAGGGTGAAATTTTGGTATTTTTCAGAAGAGTTTCAATTTTTGATGAATAGTGAAACCACTAAGTGGTAGTTAAAAAACTGAATTTTTCATAAAAAATAATTTTACCGCTTCATTGAGTAGAATTTCAAAAAATCCGAGAGACACGGTTAATGTCAGTAAGTAAAATGTGGTTCAATGAGATGAAAATAATTTTTTTGTGAATAGTAACTTTTAACTTTTTTTAACCACGGTTAAAAGTAAATAGGGTAATTAAGGGTAAAGATGATATTATTTTTACCCTAACACATTTCCTAATTCTATTGGACAAGTGTAATTCGACCAAAAACAAACTTAGGAATATTATATGACCATTTAGGCCCACATGGATTAGATTAGGACATTTATTATTAATTTATTTAAAGAAGGGTTAAAATAGTTAAAATCAATGTTTAATATGTAAATAATATTTAATATGGGGTTATAAATAAGGTAAATTCTACTATAAATATTCATTAGAAAGATAAAAATATTTCTTACATAATTATATTTTATTTGTAATTTTTAGACATTAAATAATTTAATTCATTTATGACACAAAGATGATGCAGTAATTATCTTATTAATGAAATATTGACATTATTAATGATATAAACACCAAAATAAATGTAATTTTAGACTTTTTATGTATTCCACTAATTTTATAGGTTAATATGACATGTTATTATTTATTTAATTAACTTTTTTTGAACTAATCATTCTGTTATGAATATCACAAAAATCAATTACTAAATAGTGTCAAAATTGACATAAAATAGTTTTTAAAACAAATATTATATTAGTAATTGTTATTTTATTCTTAAAAATCTATGGTTCGGCCAAATAACTTATATAAGGTTATATATATTAATACTAAACAACATGGGATTCGTTTGGCTGCTTATAGTATGTTTATTAACCTTATAGTATAAGAACACAAGAAGACACGGTAAAAGTAAAATTATTTAACTTAATGTTAAATCTAAATGATAAGGTTACAATAGGAACCTAGACTTGTATAAATTCTATTGGATGAGATGATTTCTACCCATCCCCACCTTAGCTTCGAAATATATCAATTTGGAGCTATTTAAAACTGAACTTGACTTTATAATATAATAATATTTTTAGTTTTCCCAAAGGTGTCCCTCTCCTCCCTTATAAAAGGGCACCTACTCCCCATCTTCCTCACACCACTTTGAGCCTTCAAGCTCGGCCCACCCCTGCCAATTCCTCCTCTCCACTTCCCTAGAGACATCCTAGAGGCCCTGGTCTTCTTCAAAGACCAATTTTAGTGCCCTAAAAGAAGGTCTCAAAGAAGCACTTCAAAGATGATGTAATGTCCGTTACCGATTCTATCATCTTTATTTCTTCTTCCACTTCTTCTTAATTAGTTGTTTCATTATGAAGTAATAACATCAGTATCACTAATATACTGATATGTTATTATAAGTATGAAACAACCCTATTTCACAATCTATCCATCCTACGGAAAAAGAAATCACTGCGCGTGCGTACGTACGGAATACCGTCTCCACGCCGTGGTGTAATCTATTTTCCACCACCGTCTTAACTGGATTGGTATAATGGTGTAAATAATGACTATATATGACTATTATAAAGTAATACTGATTCTTAAATAGTATACATACACTCCAATACAATTCCACGATCATAGGAACAATATCATCACTCGTGCGTATGTACGGAATATCGTCTCCACGATGTGATACGAATCGTTCTACATGATATTCATTTCATAATGATTATATAAATGAATTGAATGAATTAATATGATATATATTACACTAATACAATTCCGGAAATGAGGTATCTATAACCTATAGAGAATAATTCGAATTTATTCAACAAGACACGCATAAGAACAAAAAGTTATAAACACCTGAATAACAAGTAGAAATGAAATATTACTACTAAGAAGCTAAGAATATGACCATATATGATATCATAAAAATACGTATGATTCTGGAATAAGTCAATAACATTATTTAAATCATTGTACAAGAGGTTCAGACACTTACGAAGCAAAACAGACCTAAGGTAAGGGAAATATCATAATGTCATTTTTATCCGAGATTGTTTATACTTTGGTATTTACTGGGGTGTATTATATCATACAAATCCATGTTTCCTCAATATGTAATATTATTTCCATCCACATACAATTATTTAAATCCAATTTTACCCTTTGGTGAGTTTTTAGTAAAAGATATGAAAGGAATCTTTTGTCGTTTTTCGTACGAGGTACTTTTTGACTTTTCCGACAAAAGTACGAGAAGAATGTTTTTTTAACTTATAAGGCATGAATGGATTTTAAAAAAATATTTCCAAGAATCTTCCTTTAAAAGTTTTCAAGTTTATTTTTAATCAACTTCTTTTAGTTTAGAATTGTATGACATGTTAAGAATGGAAAATTGTTTTTGAAGTAGAAAGGATATTTTCCTCAAGAATGGAGTTTAAGTGTTTTATAAAAATTATTTTCCATCTAAGATAATAAAGGGTTCTGTTTCTATCCTTATTATTACATTGATTTTATTATGTGGTGATGTAATTATTTTTATGAATTCATTTATCTTATATGAATTGTTTGATGATTTCACGATGTTTAAGATTCCCATTTCTTTACATGGGTTATGAAATGATGTATGATTTATGATTTTGTGGCACACATAAGAATGGTTTCATTATGAGATGGGTGGGACCTATATCTCCATCCAATTCATTGGGTAAATATTTTATATCTCTTGAGATAGACATGGCTGGAACGGTAGGTTATACCGGTTCAGTGAAACAGGACTGAAACGAGGAGTGAACTCGGTTCAGAAAGGGACTTTGTCCACTAAGATAGTCTTGGCAATGACCCTTGACTAATAAGAAATGATTCTATATGATTATTTTTGTATTCCACAAAGTTTCATGTTTTAAGTTATGATTATTGTGATTACATTTCACTGCCATGCTTTATCCCATGTTATGAAATTATGATCTCTTTTGTAGGTTAAGATTTCTAAAAGTTATGTGCTTATGTATATGATGTGATTGATATTTCTTTTATTTACACTTACAGAGCATTTGAGCTCACCCTTTTGTATGTTTTCTTTCCCCAGGTAAGGAAGAAGGTTATTAAGTATGATATGCCAAAAGGGACTACAGATATGATGAAATAAATGGGAGACAGTGTCGACGCATTATGAACCAGTTGTTTATGTTTCCCAATTTCTAAAGACACTATACCTGTACGGTCCTTTCGTGGTTTTGTTATATGTTGTAATAATAATGCATCAATTTTGAAGTATTAACAATGTATGTAAAGTATGGGTCGTTATATAGTACATAACAAAAACACACATACAAGGACCGTAATAGTTTAATTTCTTTGGAAACTCGGAACGTAATCTTCTAATCATGGTGAAAGATCTTCAACGTCTCCCATTAAGATCTTCCCTTTTTTTTACTTAAATAAAACCTTTCCTTATATCCTGGGGAAATGAAAACATAATAGGGTGAGCTCAAATGATCAGAAAGGGTAAACAAAATAAATATCAATCACATCATATTCATAAGAACATAACATTTTGGAAATCTTAACCTGCAAATGAGATCATAATATCATAACATGGGATAAATAATAATAGTGAAATGTAATGCCAATAATCATAACATAAAATATGAAACTTTGTGGCGTACACACGTAATCATAGAGAATAATTACTTATTAGTCAATACTCATTGCCAAGACTACCTTAGTGGACAAAGTCCATTTCGGAACCGAGTTCATTCCTCGTTTCAGTCCTACTTCAGTGAACCAGTTTAACCTGCCATTCCAGCCATTTTTATCTCATGAGATATGAAATCATTACCCAATTTTTTGGAGGGATATATAGGTCCCACCCATCTCATAATGAAATTATTCTTACTTGTGCCACAAAATAAACATTCATCATTCATAATAACCCAACAAATAAAATGGGGTTCATAAACATCATCCCATCATCACATAATTCATATAAAAGAAATAGATATCATTTCATAATCATAAAAGTGAAACCATGTAAATCATAGAGACATTATACATGAAATATACACATATGAAATAATTTCATCTTAGATGGAAAATGGTTTTGATAAAACACTTGAGATGAATTTTTAAGGAAAATATCCTTTCTTCTTCAAAATCATTTTCTTTTCACAAAATGTCATGAAATTGTAAAAGAAAAGGATTATGTTGAAAATATTCATGAAATCGTTTGGAGAAGTTAATGTAAATAAGGCTTTATAAAATCGTAAAAATCCCTTCATGCCGTATACGTTAAAAAAACATTCTTCTCATACTTTTGTTGAAAAAGTCAAAAAGTACCTCGTATGAAAAACGAAAAAAGATTCCTTTTATATCTTTTACTAAAAAATCACCAAAGGGTAAAATTGGATTTAAAAAATGGTAGGTGGATAGAAACAATATTACATATTGAGGAATCATGTATGTGGATGATAAAATACACCCTGGTAAATACAAAATTATAAACAATCTCTGATAAAATGAGATTGTGATATTTTCCCATACCATAGGTCTAATTTGCTTCGTAAGTGTCCGAAAATCCTGTATAATGATTTATATAATTTCATTTACTAATTCCCAAATCATAATCATTGTTATGATATCATATATGGTTCACTTATGACTTTAAATTACCCGTTCGTTTGTAAATTCCATGTTAAAAAGCGTTTTGGGTAAAATTGTTTCATTTGTCGTCCGTGTTTCGACTTGTAATTATTCATATAATTACTTAGATCATGATTACATAATTCCAGAATATAAAACATTATTTATATATAATATATATTCAGAATAAACATATATATAATAAATCAGTAAATGGAAAGAAATACATCGTTCATGGAGACGGTAGGCCGTACGCACGCATGAATGCTGTTTTTATTTACTTATTGAGTTGAATGGAATTATGTAGAAGACATACATATATATAAACATAAATACAGTATCATTATTATGTCATATATTTCATGATTACTTATTATATATACATTATAATCATTCATGAATGGTTAACGTGGAGAATGAATCTCATCGCGTCGTGGAGACGGTAGTCCGTACGTACGCACGAGCGATGATATCGTTCTCATGATCGTGGGACTGTATTGGAGTGTATGTATAATATTTCAGAATCAATATCACTTTAAAAGAATCATATATAGTTATTTTTTACACCATTATACCCATCCAAGTATGGAGGTGGTTGAAAATATATTACACCATGGCATGGAGACGGTATTCTGTATGTACGCACGAGCGGAGATTTCGTTTTCCGTAGGATGGATAGATGGTGAAATAGGGTTGTTTCATACTTATAATAACATATCAGTATATTAGTGATACTTATTTTATTACTTCATAATTAAACAACCTAATAAGAAGAAGTGGAAGAATAAATAAAATTGAAAGAATCGGTAATGGGCATTACCTCTTCATTGAAGCGCCTCGTTGAGTCCTCTTCTTAGGGCACTAAAATTGGTTTTTGAAGAATACCAGGACCTCTAGGATGTTTCTAGGGAAGTGTATATGTGAATTTGTCAGGTGTTGGACTAGATTTAAAGCTCAATGTGGTGTGAGTAAGAGAGAGAGGAGGTTCCCTTTTATAAGGGAGGAGAGGGGCTCCTTTGGAAAACAAAAAATATTATTTTATTATAAAGTCATATTCGGTTTCATATTGCTTCAAATTGATTTATTTAGATGATAATGTGGGGATGGGTATAAATCCTCTAATCCAATAGAAATTAGATAAGTTTAGGTTCCAATTTTAACCTTATCATTTATAATTAACTTCAAGTTAGATTATTTTACTTTTGCCGTGTCTATTTGGGTTCTTACACTATAAGGTTAATAATCTTACTATAACAAGCCAAACGAACCCGAAGTTGTTTATTATTAATATATATAACCTTATCTAAGTCATTTGGACGAACCCTAGATTTTTAGGAATAAAATAACAATTAATAATATAATATTTGTTTTAAAAAATATTTTATGTCAATTTTCACACTATTTAGTAATTGATTTTTGTAAAAATCATAACAGAATGATTAGTTCGAACAAAGATAATTAAATCAATACTAACATGTCATATTAACCTATAAAATTAGTGTAATTAATACAAAGTCTCATATTACTTTTATTTGTGTTTTTATAACATCAATTATGTCAATATTTCATTATTAAGATAAATACTGCATCATCGTTGTGTCATAAATTAATTAAATTATTTAAGGATCAAAATTTAAAAATAAAATACCATTATGTGGGAAATCATTTTATATTTCTAATGAATATTTATAGTCTAATTTATCTTATGTATAACCATATATTAAAAATTAACTACTTATTAAACATTGATTTTAACTATTTTAACCCTTCTTTAAATAAAATAATAATAAATGTCCTAATCTAATCCATGTGAGCCTAAATGGTCATATTTTATTCCTAATGTTGTTTTTGGTCGAATTACACTTATATAATAGAATTAGGAAATGTTTTAGGGTAATAATAATATCATTTTACCCTTAATTACCCTATTTACTTTTAACCGTGGTAAAAAAAGTAAAACGTTACTATTCACCAAAAATTATTTTTCATCTCATTGAACCACATTTTACTTAATGACATCAACCGTGTCTCTCGGAGTTTCGAAATTCCACTCATAGAAGCGGTAAAATTATGTTTTATAAAAAATCCATTTTTTTAAACTACCACTTAGTGGTTTCACTATTCATCAAAAAATTAATGTTTCCATAAAAATACAAAAAATTAGGGCTAAGATATATTTGATATTATGAACTCAAAAAATGATTTCTATTTTACCAAATTCAAAACATATTAGTTGAATTAATTAATTTAAAAATTAATTCCCGTCATCAAAACAAATAGCATTTTCTTAAGAGATAATAAATATCAAAATTTTGACACTTGTTTATGTCTGGTTAAAATGTGAAATCACATCCAATGACCAACATTGTATTAAATTGTAAAAATATATTCTAAATATACTTTAGAACCACTAAAATTAATAATTTATCACTATTAATTATTTTGATTAAAAATTTTGTTTTTAATTAAAATTTAGTAATTTTAACTATTCATTAGAAAATGAAAGCTATCTGAAAAGTACCAAAATTTCACCATAAACTAATTTTTATATTATGAATCCAAAAATGAAGTCCATTTTGAAAAATAAAATTTTCAAAATTTCAAACAGTGGTTATTACTATTCATAAGGGCTTGTTTTAATAATATTTTAATAGCATATCGTTGTTTAGTGAAACTCAGTATTGCGTACTACACACGATATCGAAGAAGGTCACAATTGACTGTAATGTAATGAATGCCAAATATGCGTGTTGTGAAAGATAATTTTGGTGTAGCGTACAACACAAGACATTAATGATATTAAAAATATTATTTTTCATAAAATCTCGGGGTGTTACATTCTACCCCCCTTAAAATGACTGTTTCCCTCGAAATTCGTTGGGGTTATAAATGGTTTACTATTCGAAAGTTTCTTTGATAAAAACCCACATCGTAAAAAGGAATACCAAAACCAATCTTTAAAAACAAAAGTATGAAACGTAACGGTTACCCAAATAAACTAATCACTGGGTTTCCACAGCGTTGAAAATATGGATATGGAAGAGAAATATAACCATCATGTTCTGATGGAGAGTAGTAGAGAACATAACTATGGAAAATATTGCAATCACAAAGCCATAAATTTGTGATGACCTAATGTAACATCTGATTAATCAGATATAAGAGCACTAGGACAACATTTTTGGATTTCAAGATTGTTTCCCTAAAGTTGATGAAATTGAAATTAGAAGAAATAATTTTGTGATTTCGGTATAGTCTCACTGTTGGTCATTCTTTGGAAAATTTCCACTTCATCTCTTAAAGAAATGATATTGAATTTTTCATTCGTGATGTGTTAGCAGATCATGTGATAAAATGATGGGTCATTCCATCTGTCTCAAACAAATGTTTATAAAAGTTATCAAAAAATTTATAAGTCCATCTATAGTGAGATTAATCATATATGGTTCCTAAAATTGACTTATACTTCATATATCATACTGCTTAATATAATAACACTAGTTTCTACTAAACAGGGACTTCCTGTAGGCCAGTGGTAGGCGATAAAGGCCAGTCACACTTCAGTTGTGGGTTCGTTTCCCACAGCCTTGTCCTACGCGATGGGTTGTCGCCTATCCTGCAGGTTGTCCTTTTTCTAAAACTACATTACTATAACATCCCATAAATAATATCTAAAAAACTTATATCCTTAAACAATACTATCTTCTGTCCAACATAATCCATTCCAATCTTTAGGCTTATCCAAAATAATGCTGCCTAATCTAATATTATAGTGAAAACAATTACCAAATAATTCATACAACTAACATGTTAATACCATTGTTGATACCCATATATCATGAGATAAGTCTTGTTGGTCACATTACAAACATTCCAAGGCCTTAATCATGTATTCTATTGAAACAAATGTATACCCATTGAACCGTATTGAAAACATGAATGCTGTTAAAAGTTAACTCTTTCCACATACCAAAATCCTCAAAATTCTATATACTCAAACCATGATATCACTTAGTCCTTATATCAATCATGAGCTCATGAATACTGTCAAACATTTCATTATTTCTATATCCCTTCATTATGCGCATATCATCTTTTTTCCAAAAATATCTCAATCACTTTCCATGGTTACTGGTACCATAAAATTATTGAAAACCACAATAGACCAATACATAAATATTTCAATATTCCAGGATACTATATACACCATTATTTTGGAATCCCATTACATAAACACTTAATCATTCCACCACATCATTTTCATATTCAACATCTCCAATGGTGATCGCATGTGACTTCCCTTTGTACTTTTCCTTATGTTGTTGCTCATGTCGATCATCACTAACCCTTAGATTAGGGAATTTATTAGCATAATGCCCCATTTCCTTGCACTTGAAGCATTGAAGTGTAGTATGTTAATTCTGTGTATCCCTTCCTTTGTTGTCATCATTAGACATCTTCTTCCCATCATTGTGGCATTCAATTGCCTGATGACCTTCCTTTCCACATTTGAAACATTTACTTGTCCCTTTAAGACAATCTCCCCCATGCTTCTTTCCACACTTTGAGCATAAGTTAACCATCATCTTCTTTTCACCATTATTCTGAGATTTCTCCATGAACTCCATCTTTCGTTTCTTTTCAAAACTATGATATGGATAAGTAACACCAACGTCCATTTCTACCTTGATAGCACATCACACAATTTCGTCATAGCTACTGAAGTCTCTTATAGCTAATGCCCTTCGACGATTTGGTTTTAAACCACTAAAGAATCTATCAACATTAATTTCAGGTTGGATGATAAATCCAGTTGCATAACATGCAAGCCTTGTAAAATTATCTTCGTATATACCAACATATTCATCATACTTTTTCTTTAGTTCAAGAAACTTTGTCTTCATATTTGTTCGAAGAATAAGAGGGAAGTACTTATTGAAAAATATGTTTTTGAACTCATCCCATTCCATGGACTCAATTTCATCTCTTGGCCTAGTATTCTTGATAATATTCCACCATTGATCAGCATCACCTTCCAAACGATACACTGCTAAGATGACTTTATCATGTTTAGAACATTGAAGAACTGAAAATATCTTTTCAGTAGTACTGATCCATTGTTCGGCAACAAGTGGATCAGAAGACCCACTGAAAGAAGGTGGATGTTGCCTCATGAAGGACGCAATAGAATATTGTTCCCTTATCTGCTCATTTAGAAGTCCAGAATGATACATCTCTTGTGTAAGTATAGCAATAAGATTTTTCACTCCATCTCCCATAACATTTGTTTTTTCAGGAGGACAATCATTGCATTGTCCATTACATTGATCAACACGGTTCCTTCGGGTTACAGCCATCGTCTAAAACCCAAAAAGAATAGTGTGAGAGGCAAAAATCATGCTAGGGAAAACAACACAACAAATGAGGAGTACCTTTAATATCTAACATATTGGGTTACCGTAATTCTAGTACTATAACCTATACTTATACTTAACCTTATGGACATCCCTAGACATACCTTAGAAATATCTCTAGGGATCTCACTAAAGTTCCCGCATCCTAGTTTCCAATGGTTGACTAAACCTTTCCTCTGATACCAACTTTAGAGACACAAAGCTTGAAGTACAAGGACATTACATTACTTTTGCAGAATACTTAGTACATAACAAAAACACACACACAAGTACCGTAATAGTTTAGTGTCTTTGGATACTCGAAACGCTATCTTCTAATCATGGTGAAAGATCTTCAACATCTCCCATAAAGATCTTCCATTTTTTTTTCTTACCTAAAACCATTCTTTATATCATAGGGAAAAGAAAACATAGAAGGGTGAGCTCAAATACTCAGTAAGGGTAAACAAAATAAATATCAATCACATCATATTCATAAGAACATAAGATTTTGGAAATCTTAACCTTCAAAAGAGATCATAATATCCTAACATGGGATAAATCATAGTTGTGAAATGTAATCCCAATAATCATAACATAAAACATGAATCTTTTTGGTTTACACACATAATCATAGAGAATCATTTCTTATTAGTCACGACTCATTGCGAAGACTATCTTAGTGGACAAAGTCCATTTCTGAACTGAGATCATTCCTCGTTTCAGTTCTGCTTCACTGAACCAGTTTAACCTGCCATTCCAGCCATGTCTATCTCATGGGATATGAAATCTTTATCCTATGAGTTGGAGGGAAATATATCTCCCATCCATCTCATAATGAAATTATTATTACTTGTGCCACAAAATATACATACATCATTCATAATAACCCAACAAATAAAATAGGTTTTATAAACATCATCCCATCATCACATAATTCATATAAAAGAAATAGATATCATTTCTTAATCAAAAAAGTGAAACCATGTAAATAATAGATACATTATAAATGAAACATACACATTTAAATAATGTCATTCTTATATGGAAAATGGTTTTGATAAAACACTTGAAATGAATTTTTGAGGAAAATATCTTTTCTTCTTCAATATCATTTTCTTTTCACAAAATGTCATGCAATTTTAAAAGAAAAGGATTTTGTTGAAAATATTCATGAAATATTTTGGAGGAAGATTCATGAAAATAAGGCTTTATAAAATTGTAAAAATCCTTTCATGCCGTATACGTTAAAAAAACATTCTTCTCGTACTTTTTTCGAAAAAGTCAAAAAGTACCTCGTACGACAAACGACAAAAGATTCCTTTTATATCTTTTACTAAAAACTAACCTAAGGGTAAAATTGGATTTAAAAAATCGTAGATGGATGGATACAATATTACATATTGAGGAATCATGGATGTAGATGATAAAATACACCCCAGTAAATACCAAATTAAAAACAATCTCGGATAAAATGAGATTGTGATATTTTCCCTTACCATAGGTTCGATTTGCTTCGTAAGTATACGAACCTCCTGTATAATTATTTAAATAATGTCATTGACTTATTCTATAATAATAATCATTTTTATGATATCATATATGTTTCACTTAGGACTTTATATTACCCTTTCTTCTGTAAATTCCATGTTAAAGAGCATTTTGGGTAAAATTGTTTCATTTGTCGTCCGTGTTTTGACTTGTAATAATTCATATGATTACATAGATCATGATTACTTAATTCTGGAATATAAAAAATGATTTATATATAATATAAATTCAGAATATACATATATATAATAAATCAGTAAATGGAATGAAATACATCGTTCATGGAGACGGTAGGCCGCACGTACGCATGAATGTTGTTTTCGTTTCCTTATTGAGTTGAATGGAATTAAGTAAAAGACATACATATATATACACATAAATCCATTATCATTATTATGTCATATATTTCATGATTACTTATTATATATACTTTATAATCATTAATGAATGGTTAATGTGGAGAACGAATCTCATCGCGTCGTGGAGACGGTAGTCTGTAAGTACGCACACGAGATGATATTGTTCTCATGATCATGGGACTGTATTGGAGTGTATTTATACTATTTCAGAATCAATGTCACTTAAAAATATTAATATAGAGTTATTATTTACACTATTATACCCATCCAAGTAAGGTGGTGGCGGAAAATAGATTACACCACGTTGTGGAGACGATATTCCATATGTACGCACGAGCAGTGATTTCGTTTTCCGTAGGATGGATAGATGGTGAAATAGGGTTGTTTCATACTTATAATTACATATCAGTATATGAGTTATACTGATGTTATTACTTCATAATGAAACAACCTAAGAAGAAGAAGTGGAAGAAGAAATAAAGTTGAAAGAATCGGTAACGGACATTACCTCTTCTTTGAAGCGCCTCTTTGAGTCCTCTTCTTAGGGAACTAAAATTGGTCTTTGAAAAATACCAGGACCTCTATAATGTTGATAGTGAAGTGGATAAGATAATTTTTCAGGTTTTGGTCGAGATTTAAGGCTTAAAGTGGTGTTATTAATAGAGGGAAGAGGTTCCCTTTTATAAGGGAGGAGAGGGGCTCCTTTGGAAAACTAAAAATATTATTTTATTATAAAGTCATATTCGGTTTTAAATAGCTCCAAATTGATTTATTTCAAAGAAAAGGTGGGCATGGGTCGAAATCATCTCATAAAATAGAATTTAGACAAGTTTAGGTTCCTATATTAACCTTATCATTTATATTTAACTTTAAGTTATATAATTTTACTTTTACCGTGTCTTTTTGTGTTCTTAGACTATAAGGTTAATAAACTTTTTATAACAAGACAAGCGAACCCCATGTTGTTTATTATTAATATATTTTTTAAAGTCATTTGGAAGAACCATAGATTTTTAGGAATAAAATAACAGTTAATAATATAATATTTTTTTTAAAAACTATTTTATGTCAATTTTAACACTATTTAGTAATTGATTTTTGTGAAAATCATAATAGAATTATTTGTTCGAAAAACGTTAATTAAATAAATACTAACATGACATATTATCCTATAAAATTAGTGGAATTCATAAAAAGACTCAAATTACATTTATTTGGGTGTTTATAACATCAATTTTGTCAATATTTCATTAATAAGATAATTACTGCATCATCATTGTGTCATAAATTGATTAAATTATTTAATGTTCAAATAATACAAATAAATTACCATTGTGTAGGAAATATTTTTAACTTTTTAATGAATATTTATAGTCGACTTTATCTTATGTATAACCATATATTAAAAATTAACTACTTATTAAACATTGATTTTAACTATTTTAACCATTCTTTAAATAAATTAATAATAAATGTCCTAATCTAATCCAAGTGGGCCTAAATGGTAATATTTTATTCCTAAGGTTGTTTTTGGTCGAATTACACTTATCCAATAGAATTAGGACATATGTTAGGTTAATAATAATATCATTTTTACCCTTAATTACACTATTTACTTTTTACCGTGAAAAAAAAGTAAAAAGATACTATTCACAAAAAATTATTTTCATCTCATTGAACCACATTTTACTTACTGACATCAACCGTGTCTCTCGGATTTTGGAAATTACACTCACAGAAGCGGTAAAATTATGTTTTATGGGAAATTCATTTTTTTAAACTACCACTTATTGGTTTCACTATTCATCAAAAAATGAAAGTTTCCAGAAAAATACCAAAAATTAGGCCTAAGATATATTTGATATTATGAACTCAAAAACGATGTCTATTTTACCAAATTCAAAACATATCAGTTGCATTAATTAATTTAAAAATTAATTCCCGTCGTCAAAACAAATAGTGTTTTCTTATGAGATAATAACTATCAAAATATTGACACTTGTTTATGTCTGGTTTAAATGTGAAATTACATCCAATGACCAACATTGTATTAAATTGTAAAAATATATTCTAAATATACTTTTAAATCACTAAATTTAATAATTTCTCACTATTAACTATTTCGATTAAAAAGGCTGTTTTAATTAAAATTTACTAATTTTCACTATTCATCAGAAAATGAAAGTTATCCGAAAATTACCAAAAATTCACCCTAAGCTAATTTTGATATTCCGAATCCAAAAATGAGTCCATTTTGAAAAATAAAATTTACAAAATTTCAAAAAGTGGTTATTACTATTCATATCGGCTTGTTTTAATTATAGTTTAATAGCATATCGTTGTTTAGTGAAACTCGATATTGCGTACTACACACGATATCGAGGAAGGTTGTGATTGTGTGTAATGGAAGGCAAGTAAAGGATACGTGTTGTGTAAGCTCCTTTTGGTTTAGTGTACAACACAATACATTAATGAAATTAAAAAGAATATTTTTCATAAAATATCGGGGTGTTACAAGGTTGGATGCGCTTGGTGGTTTTCTTTTGGTGGGCCCTATTTTTCCTTCTTGT
>CAUJRU010004230.1:0-17500 GCA_963277665.1 Viscum album | reverse complement strand
AGATTGAGAATGCCATCCAAGTGGGATGATTCGGCGCGGGCTTGGGGTTTGCAATCAGCCTATGGAAAGGCATTGAGCTGGGGTTTGTCATATGTTGTCGTTTCCTGTATGTAAGGACAATCACCAAAATAAAATTCAATTCTTGCGTGAGGACGGACTTGGGACATGGGTTTTGTCATGTCCCCGGTGATGGACGATACGTCGGACGGATGCCACGACGTGTGGGTGGCCTTCCTGCGCTTAAGGGGTCACGTCGGTGGTCATTCCTACGTTTTCATAGGTTTTTCAGTGCCACACGTGTGGTCTTTCATGCGCTGCGCTGCCCTCTGGGACGTCTAAACCCCTCAGTATGTCTCCTCGTCACTGTTGATGTTTCCTGGTGGGATAGCTGGAAATGCATAAATGTCTCTTCAGGGGGGGGGGGGGAGTGGTCGGCGACCCCCCCCTGGGCGTGGGTCTTGTCCTGCGCGCCCAGATCCACCCAATGACATGCCCACGGACATGAAAAAATGGCCTCTAGACAATGCCATGAATGCTTGGTGATTCGTCCGGTGCTTGGGGCTTGTCTTGTCCGGGGTATTGCGCCATGAAAGCGATGACAATGAGCCGGGGTTCGTCACGTGTCAGGTCCTACGTACTGACAATCGCGTGGAGACAATGCCATCCGGGTGAGGCGATTTGAAGGGGCCTCGGGGCTTGTCTTGGTGGATGCGGTGTGCCTTAAAAGGAAAGACATGGAGGTGGTGGTTGGTGAAATGTTGTTGGGTCCTATATGTAACGACAATCACCACCTGATGAGAATTCATTTCATGCGTGAGGACCCGCTGTGGACATGGGGCATGTCTTCTCGGCGGTGATCGACGATACGCGGGACGGATGCCATGACGTGTCGGCGGCCTTCAAGTGCCTAAGGGGTCACGTCGGTGGTCGTTCCTATGGTTTCATAGCTCTTTTAGGGCAACACGTGTTGTCTTTCATGCGCTGCACTGACCTCTGGGATGTCTAAACCCCTCAGTATGTCTCCTCGTCACTGATGATGTTTCCTGGTGGGATAGCTGGAAATGCATAAATGTCTCTTTAGGGGGGGAGTGGTCGGCGACCCCCCCTGGGCGTGGGTCTTGTCCTGCGTGCCCAGAGCCACCCAATGACATGCCCACGGACATGGAAAAATGGCCTCTAGACAATCCCATGAATGCTTGATGATTCGTCCGGTGCTTGGGGCTTGTCTTGTCCGGGGTAGTGCGCCATCAAAGCTTTGAAAATGAGTCGGGGTTCGTCGCGTGTCAGGTCCTACGTACTGACAATCGCGTGGAGACAATTCCATCCGAGTGAGACGATTTGAAGGGGCATCGGGGCTTGCATTGGTGGATGCGGGGTGCCTTGAAAGGAAGGACGCCGAGCTGGGGTTTGCCATATCTTGTTGGGTCCGGTATGTAACGTCCATGACCACCTAAATAGAATTCGTTTCATGCGTGAGGACCCGCTCTGGACATGGGGTTGTCTTCTCGGCGGTGGTCGACGACACGCGGGACGGATGCCATGACGTGCCGGCGGCCTTCATGTGCCTAAGGGGTCACGTCGGTGGCCGTTCCTATGGTTTCATAGCTCTTTTAGGGCAACTCGCGTTGTCTTTCATGAGCTGGGGTGCCCTCTGGGTGGTCTAAACCACTCAGTATGTCTCCTCGTCAGTGCTGATGTTTCCTGGTGGGATAGCTGTAAATGCATAAATGTCTCTTTAGGGGGGTAGTGGTCGGCGACCCCCCCTGGGCGTGGGTCTTGTCCTGCGTGCCTCGAGCCACCCAGTGACATGCCCACGGACATGGAAAAATGGCCTCTAGACAATGCCATCAATGCGTGATGATTCGTCCGGTGCTTGGGGCTTGTCTTCTCCGGGGTAGTGCGCCTTAAAAGCTTTGACAATGAGCCGGGGTTCGTCGCGTGTGAGGTCCTACGTACCGACAATCGCGTGGAGACAATGCCATCCGAGTGAGACGATTTGAAGGGGCCTCGAGGCTTGTCTTGGTGGATGCGGGGTGCCTTGAAAGGAAGGACGCCGAGCTGGGGTTTGTCATATGTTGTTGGGTTCGGTATGTAACGACACCGACCACCTAAAGAGAATTCATTTCATGCGTGAGGACCCGCTCTGGACATGGGGTCTGTCTTCTCGGCGGTGGTCGACGATACGCGGGAAGGATGCCATGACGTGTCGGCGGCCTTCACGTGCCTAAGGGGTCACGTCGGTTGCCGTTCCTATGGTTTCATAGCTCTTTTAGGGCAACACGTGTTGTCTTTCATGCGCTGCGGTTCCCTCTGGGTGGTCTGAACCACTCAGTATGTCTCCTCGTCAGTGCTGATGTTTCCTGGTGGGAGAGCTGGAAATGCAGAAATGTCTCTTTAGGGGGGGAGTGGTCGGCGACCCCCCCTGGGCGTGGGTCTTGTCCTGCGTGCCCAGAGCCACCCAGTGACATGCCCACAGACATGGAAAAATGGCCTCTAGATGATTCCTCCTGTGCTTGGGGCTTGTCTTGCCCGCGGTAGTGCCCCATAAAAGCGATGACAATGAGACGGGGTTCGTCGCGTGTCAGGTCCGACGAACTGACAATCGCGTGGAGACAAAGCCATCCGAGTGAGACGATTTGAAGTGGCCTCGGGGCATGTCTTGGTGGATGCGACGTGCCTTGAAAGGAAGGACGTCGAGGTGGGGTTTTTCATATGTTGTTGGGTCCTGTATGTAATTACAATTACCACCTAAAGAGAATTCTTTTCATGAGTGAGGACCCGCTCTGGACATGGGGCGTGTCTTCTCGGCGGTGATCGACGATACACGGGATGGATGCCATGACTTGTCGGTGGCCTTCATGTGCATAAGGGGTCACGTCGGTGGCCCTTCCTATGGTTTCATAGCTCTTTTAGGGCAACACGTGTTGTCTTTCATGCGCTGTGGTGCCCTCAGGGTGGTCTAAACCCATCAGTATGTCTCCTCGTCAGTGTTGATGTTTCCTGGTGGGATAGCTGGAAATGCATAAATGTCTCTTTAGGGGGGGAGTGGTCGGCGACCCCCCTGGGCGTGGGTCTTGTCCTGCGTGCCTAGAGCCACCCAATGACATGCCCAGTGACATGGAAAATGGCATCGACGCAATGCCCTGAATTCCTGATGATTCTTCTCGTGCTAGGGTCTTGTCTTGCCCGAGGTGGTGCGCCATAAAACCGATGACAATGAGATGGGTGGGGTTTGTCGCCTGTGAGATCCTACGGACTGACAATCGCGTCCAGACAATGGAATCCTAGTGAGGCGATTTGAAGGGGCCTCGGGGCCCGTCTTGGTGCGTGCGGCGTGCCTTGAAAGGAAGGACGTTGAGGTGGGGTTTGTCATATGTTGTTGTGTCCGGTATGTAAAGACAATGACCACCTAAAGAGAATTCATTTCATGCGTGAGGACCCGCTCTGGACATGGGTCCTGTCTCCTCGGCGGTGTTGGACGATACGCGGGACGGATGCCATGACGTGTCGGCGGCCTTCATGTGCCTAAGGGGCCACGTCGGTGTCCCTTCCTATGGTTTCATAGCCCTTTTAGGGCAACACGTGTTGCCTTTCATGCGCTGCGGTTCCCTCTGGGTGGTCTAAACCACTCAGTATGTCTCCTCGTCAGTGTTGATGTTTCCTGGTGGAATAGCTGGAAATGCATAAATGTCTCTTTAGGGGGGGAGTGGTCGGCGACCCCCCCTGGGCGTGGGTCTTGTCCTGCGTGCCGAGAGCCACCCACAGACATGCCCAGTGACATGGAAAATGGCATCGACGCAATGCCATGAATTCCTGATGATTCGTCCCGTGCTTGGGGCTTGTCTTGCCCGAGGTAGTGCGCCCTAAAAACGATGGCAATGAGACGGGGTTTGTCGCATGTGCGATCCTGCGGACTGACAGTCGCGTCCAGACAATGGCATCCGAGTGAGACGATTTGAAGGGGCCTCAGGGCCCGTCTTGGTGCATGCGGCGTGCCTTGAAAGGAAGGACGTCGAGGTGGGGTTTTTCATATGTTGTCGTGTCCCGTATGTAATGACAATGACCACCTAAAGAGAATTCATTTCATGCGCGAGGACCCGCTCTGGACATGGGGCCTGTCTTCTCGGCGGCGTTGGATGCTACCCGCGACGAATGCTACTACGTGTCGGCGGCCTTGATGTGCCTAAGGGGTCACATCAGTGGCTGTTCCTATGGTTTCATATCTCTTTTAGGGCAACACGTGTTGTCTTTCATGCGCTGTGGTGCCCACAGGGTTGTCTAAACCCATCAGTATGTCTCCTCGTCAGTGCTGATGTTTCCTGGTGGGACAGCTGGAAATGCATAAATGTCTCTTTAGGGGGGGAGTGGTCGGCGACCCCCCCTGGGCGTGGGTCTTGTCCTGCGTGCCCAGAGCCACCCAGTGACATGCCCACGGACATGGAAAAACAGCCTCCGGACAAAGCAAAGACAGCTTGATGATTCGTCCGGTGCTTGGGGCTTGTCTTGTTCGAGGTAGTGCGCCATAAAAGTGATGACAATGAGCCGGGTTTCGTCGCGTGTCAGGTCCTCCGTACTGACAATCAGGTGGAGACAACGCCATCCGGGTGAGAGGATTTGAAGGGGCCTCAGGGCTTGCCTTGGTGGATGCGGTGTGCCTTGAATGGAAGGACAATGAGGTGGGGTTTGTCATATGTTGTTGGGTCCGGTATGTAATGACAATGACCGCCTAAAGAGAATTCCTTTCATGCGTGGGGACCCGCTCTGGACATGGGGCGTGTCTTCGCTGTGGTGATGGACGATACGTGGGACGGATGCCATGACGTGTCGGCGGCCTTCATGTGCCTAAGGGGTCACGTCGGTGGCCCTTCCTATGGTTTCATAGCTCTTTTAGGGCAACACGTGTTGCCTTTCATGCGCTGCCCTGCCCTCAGGGTGGTCTAAACCCATCAGTATGTCTCCTCGTCGGTGTTGATGTTTCCTGGTGGAATAGCTGGAAATGCATAAATGTCTCTTTAGGGGGGGAGTGGTCGGCGACCCCCCCGGGCGTGGGTCTTGTCTTGCGTGCCTAGAGCCACCCAATGTGATGCCCATTGACATGCAAAATGACATCGACGTAATGCCATGAATGCCTGATGATTCGTCCCGTGCTTGGGGCTTGTCTTGCCCGAGGTAGTGCGCCATAAAAACGATGACAATGGGATGGTGTTTGTCGCCTTCGAGATCCTGCGGACTGACAGTCGCGTTCAGACAATGGCATCCGAGTGAGACGATTTGAAGGGGTCTCGGGGCCCGTCTTGGTGCATGCGGCGTTTCTTGAAAGGAAGGACGTCGAGGTGGGGTTTGTCACATGTTGTTGTGTTCGGAATGTAAAGACAATGACCGCCTAAAGATAATTCATTTCATGCGCGGGGACCCGCTCTGGACATGGGTCCTGTCTTCTCGGCGGTGTTGGATGATACCCGGGACGGATGCCATGACGTGTCGGCGGCCTTCGTGTGCCTAAGGGGTCACTTTGGTGGCTGTTCGTATGGATTCGTAGCTCTTTAAGGGCAACACGTGCTGTCTTTCATGCGTTGTGGTGCCCATTGGGTTGTCTGAACCCATCAGTATGTGTCCTCGTCAGTGCTGATGTTTCCTGGTGGGACAGCTGGAAATGCATAAATGTCTCTTTAGGGGGGGAGTGGTCGGCGACCCCCCCTGGGCGTGGGTCTTGTCCTGCGTGCCCAGAGCCACCCAGTGACATGCCCACGAACATGGAAAAACGACCTCCAGACAAATCCATGAAAGCTTGATTATTCGTACGGTGCTTGGGGCTTGTCTTGTCTGAGGTAATGCGTCATAAAAGTGATGACAATGAGCCGGGGTGCGTCGCGTGTCAGGTCCGACGTACTGACAATCACGTGGAGACAACGCCATCCGAGTGAGACGATTTGAAGGGACCTCGGGTCTTGCCTTGGTGGATGCGGTGTGCCTTGCAAGGAAGGACGACGTGGTGGGGTTTGTCATATGTTGTTGGGTACGGTATGTATTGACAATGACCGCCTAAAGATAATTCCTTTGAGGCGTGAGGACCAGCTCTGGACATGGGGCGTGTCTTCTCTGCGGTGATGGACGAGACGCGGGGCGGATGCCATGACGTGTCGGCGGCCTTCATGTGCCTAAGGGGTCACGTCGGTGGCCCTTCCTATGGTTTCATAGCTCTTTTAGGGCAACCCGTGTTGTCTTTCATGCACTGCAGTGCCCTTAGGGTGGTCTAAACCCATCAGTATGTCTCCTCGTCACTGTTGATGTTTCCTGGTGGTATAGCTGGAAATGCATAAATGTCTCTTTAGGGGGGGAGTGGTCGGCGACCCCCCCTGGGCGTGGGTCTTGTCCTGCGTGCCTAGAGCCACCCAATGACATGCCGAGTGACATGGAAAATGGCATCGACGCAGTGCCATGAATTCCTGATGATTCGTCTCGTGCTTGGGGCTTGTCTTGCCCGAGGTAGTGCGCCCTAAAAACGATGACAATGAGATGGGGTTTGTCGCATGTGTGATCCTGCGGACTGACAGTCGTGTCCAGACAATGGCATCCGAGTGAGACGATTTGAAGGGGCCTCGAGGCCCGTCTTGGTGCGTGTGGCGTGCCTTGAAAGGAAGGACGTTGCGGTGGGGTTTGTCATCTGTTGTCGTGTCCCGTATGTAATGACAATGACCACCTAAAGAGAATTCATTTCATGCGTGAGGACCCTCTCTGGACATGGGGCCTGTCTTCTCGGCGGTGTTGGACGCTACCCGGGATGAATGCTACTACGTGTCGGCGGCCTTCATGTGCCTAAGGGGTCACATCGGTGGCTGTTCCTACGGTTTCATATATCTTTTAGGGCAACACGTGTTGACTTTCATGCGCTGTGGTGCTCACAGGGTTGTCTAAACCCTCCAGTATGTCTCCTCGTCAGTGCTGATGTTTCCTGGTGGGACAGCTGGAAAGGCATAAATGTCTCTTTAGGGGGGGAGTGGTCGGCGACCCCCCCTGGGCGTGGGTCTTGTCCTGCGTGCCCAGAGCCACCTAGTGACATGCCCACGGACATGGAAAAATGGCCTCCAGACAAATCCATGAAAGCTTGAGGATTCATACGGTGCTTGGGGATTGTCTTGTCTGAGGTAATGCGCCATAAAAGTGATGACAATGAGCCGGGGTGCGTCGCGTGTCAGGTCCGAGGTACTGACAATCACGTGGAGACAACGCCACCCGAGTGGGACGATTTGAAGGGGCATCGGGGCTTGCCTTGGAGGATGCGGTGTGCCTTGCAAGGAAGGACGACGTGGTGGGGTTTGTCATATGTTGTTGGGTACGGTATGTAATGACAATGACCGCCTAAAGATAATTCATTTCATGCGTGAGGACCCGCTCTGGACATGGGGCGTGTCTTCTCTGCGGTGATGGACGAGACGCGGGACGGATGTCATGACGTGTCGGCGGCCTTCATGTGCCTAAGGGGTCACGTCGGTGGCCCTTCCTATGGTTTCATAGCTCTTTTAGGGCAACCTGTGTTGTCTTTCATGCACTGCGGTGCCCTTAGGGTGGTCTAAACCCCTCAGTATGTCTCCTCGTCACTTTTGATGTTTCCTGGTGGAATAGCTGGAAATGCATAAATGTCTCTTTAGGGGGGGAGTGGTCGGCGACCCCCCCTGGGCGTGGGTCTTGTCCTGCGTGCCTAGAGCCACCCGATGACATGCCCAGTGACATGGAAAATGGCATCGACGCAATGCCATGAATTCTTGATGATTCGTCCCGTGCTTGGGGCTTGTCTTTCCCGAGGTAGTGCGCCCTAAAAACGATGACAATGAGATGGGTTTTGTCGCATGTGTGATCTTGCGGGCTGACAGTCGTTTCTAGACAAAGGCATCCGAGTGAGACGATTTGAAGGGGCCTCGAGGCCCGTCTTGGTGCATGCGGTGTGCCTTGAAAGGAAGGACGTTGAGGTGTGGTTATTCATGTGTTTTCGTGTCCCGTATGTAATGATAATGACCACCTAAAGAGAATTCATTTCATGCGTGAGGACCCTCTCTGGACATGGGGCCTGTCTTCTCGGCGGTGTTGGACGCTACCCGGGATGGATGCTAGTACGTGATGGCGGCCTTGATGTGCCTAAGGGGTCACATTGGTGGCTATTCCTATGGTTTCATATCTCTTTTAGGGCAACACGTGTTGTCTTTCATGCGCTGTGGTGCCCACAGGGTTGTCTGAACCCATCAGTATGTCTCCTCGTCAGTGCTGATGTTTCCTGGTGGGACAGCTGGAAATGCATAAATGTCTCTTTAGGGGGGGAGTGGTCGGCGACCCCCCCTGGGCGTGGGTCTTGTCCTGTGTGCCCAGAGCCACCCAGTGACATGCCCACGGACATGGAAAAACGGCCTCCAGACGAATCCATGAAAGCCTGATGATTCGTACGGTGCTTGGGGCTTGTCTTGTCTGAGGTAATGCGCCATAAAAGTGATGACAATGAGCTGGGGTGCGTCGCGTGTCAGACCCACGCCGAGTGACGTGGAAAATGGCATCGACGCAATGCCAAGAATTCCTGATGATTTGTCCCGTGCTTCGGGCTTGTCTTGCCCGAGGTAGTGCGCCATAAAAACGATGACAATGAGATGGGGTTTGTCGCGTGTGTGAGGTCCGACGTACTGACGATCACGTGGAGACAACGGCATCCGAGTGAGACGATTTGAAGGGGCCTCGGGGCTTGCCTTGGTGGATGCGGTGTGCCTTGCAAGGAAGGACGATGTGGTGGGGTTTGTCATATGTTGTTGGGTACGGTATGTATTGACAATGACCACCTAAAGATAATTCCTTTGAGGCGTGAGGACTCGCTCTGGACATGGGGCGCGTCTTCTCTGCGGTGATGGACGAGACGCGGGACGGATGCCATGACGTGTCGGCGGCCTTCATGTGCCTAAGGGGTCACGTCGGTGGCCCTTCCTATGGTTTCATAGCTCTTTTAGGGCAACCCGTGTTGTCTTTCATGCACTGCGGTGCCCTTAGGGTGGTCTAAACCCATCAGTATGTCTCCTCGTCACTGTTGATGTTTCCTGGTGGTATAGCTGGAAATGCATAAATGTCTCTTTAGGGGGGGAGTGGTCGGCGACCCCCCCTGGGCGTGGGTCTTGTCCTGCGTGCCTAGAGCCACCCACTGACATGCCGAGTGACATGGAAAATGGCATCGACGCAGTGCCATGAATTTCTGATGATTCGTCCCGTGCTTGGGGCTTGTCTTGCCCGAGGTAGTGCGCCCTAAAAACGATGACAATGAGATGGGGTTTGTTGCATGTGTGATCCTGCGGACTGACAGTCGTGTCCAGACAATGGCATCCGAGTGAGACGATTTGAAGGGGCCTCGAGGCCCGTCTTGGTGCGTGTGGCGTGCCTTGAAAGGAAGGACGTTGCGGTGGGGTTTGTCATCTGTTGTCGTGTCCCGTATGTAATGACAATGACCACCTAAAGAGAATTCATTTCATGCGTGAGGACCCTCTCTGGACATGGGGCCTGTCTTCTCGGCGGTGTTGGACGCTACCCGGGATGAATGCTACTACGTGTCGGCGGCCTTCATGTGCCTAAGGGGTCACATCGGTGGCTGTTCCTATGGTTTCATATATCTTTTAGGGCAACACGTGTTGTCTTTCATGCGCTGTGGTGCCCACAGGGTTGTCTAAACCCGTTAGTATGTCTCCTCGTCAGTGCTGATGTTTCCTGGTGGGACAGCTGAAAATGCATAAATGTCTCTTTAGGGGGGGAGTGGTCGGCGACCCCCCCTGGGCGTGGGTCTTGTCCTGCGTGCCCAGAGCCACCTAGTGACATGCCCACGGACATGGAAAAATGGCCTCCAGACAAATCCATGAAAGCTTGAGGATTCATACGGTGCTTGGGGCTTGTCTTGTCTGAGGTAATGCGCCATAAAAGTGATGACAATGAGCCGGGGTGCGTCGCGTGTCAGGTCCGACGTACTGACAATCACGTGGAGACAACGCCACCCGAGTGGGACGATTTGAAGGGGCATCGGGGCTTGCCTTGGAGGATGCGGTGTGCCTTGCAAGGAAGGACGACGTGGTGGGGTTTGTCATATGTTGTTGGGTACGGTATGTAATGACAATGACCGCCTCAAGATAATTCCTTTCATGCGTGAGGACCCGCTCTGGACATGGGGCGTGTCTTCTCTGCGGTGATGGACGAGACGCGGGACGGATGCCATGACGTGTCGGCGGCCTTCATGTGCCTAAGGGGTCACGTCGGTGGCCCTTCCTATGGTTTCATAGCTCTTTTAGGGCAACCCGTGTTGTCTTTCATGCACTGCGGTGCCCTTAGGGTGGTCTAAACCCATCAGTATGTCTCCTCGTCAATGTTGATGTTTCCTGGTGGAATAGCTGGAAATGCATAAATGTCTCTTTAGGGGGGGGAGTGGTCGGCGACCCCCCCTGGGCGTGGGTCTTGTCCTGCGTGCCTAGAGCCACCTGATGACATGCCCAGTGACATGGAAAATGGCATGGACGCAATGCCATGAATTCTCGATGATTCGTCCCGTGCTTGGGGCTTGTCTTTCCCGAGGTAGTGCGCCCTAAAAACGATGACAACGAGATGGGGTTTGTCGCATGTGTGATCTTGCGGGCTGATAGTCGTTTCCAGACAATGGCATCCGAGTGAGACGATTTGAAGGGGCCTCGAGGCCCGTCTTGGTGCATGCGGCGTGCCTTGAAGGGAAGGACGTTGAGGTGGGGTCATACCTCAAACATTGCAGATTTGGTTGGTGATGCAACCTTGTTGATCCTTCCATTAGTCATATGCTTGTCTCAAAGATCAGGTTGTGCATGTACAATGGACAAACTAATCGAACGGAATTGAATGTTCGGGACGACGGTTTGGGCTTGTGTTGGGGTCTGAGTGGTGAGCTCAGTCATACCTCAAACAATGCAGATGTTGTTGGTGATTCTACATGTCTGATCCTTCCACTAGTCATATGCTTGTCTCAAAGATTAGGTCCTGCATGATCAGTTGTGTGGGTTGATGGTTGCGCTTATGCGATTGTGTGGGAGTGGTGGATGGTTGTCAAGATACCGCGGTCTCCCTTTTTTGGGAAGGGAACGTTGGTCTCGTTGGCTCTAGGGGGTTGGGTATATCAATCCTTCCCTTGTGTCATGCATAGCGGGCTTTCCCTGCCTTCATGTGCTGCATTGTGATGCCTCTCGGGTTGCATCCCTCGAGGCGTCACGATCAGCTGTGTGGGTTGATGGTTGTGCTTACGCGATTGTGTGGGAGTGGTGGATGGTTGTCAAGATACTGCGGTCTCCCTTTTTTGGGAAGGGAACGTTGGTCTCGTTGGCACCCTCATCCGTAAGTGGGGGTTTAATTTCTCCTCGCTTTCATTTGGTCCTTGTGCATGTTTCCATGTGAATGATGGAACACGGTTTGGCTTGGTTGGATATCCGTTGAGAACACTAGTCATATGCTTGTCTCAAAGATCAGTCTGTGCATGTACAGGGACAAACTAATCGAAGATGGTGATACTGTGAAGGGTCTCAGTAAATCAGGGACAAGTCTGACGTTCTCCTCGGTTTTACATCAAGCGAAGAATGTGTATCTATTGTTTCTGCAAGATACACGAGCGTCATGCAGAGATGATGACTCATTAAGGGGAATCCTGTCGATTTGGGAAGATGATTTGGGCTTGTGTTGGGGTGTGAGTGGTCTGCTCAGTCATACCTCAAACATTGCAGATGTGGTTGGTGATGCTACCTGGCTGATCCTACCATTAGTCATATGCTTGTCTCAAAGATCAGGTTGTGCATTTACAAAGGATAAACTAATCGAACGGAATTGAATGTTCGGGATGATGGTTTGGGCTTGTGTTGGGGTCTGAGTGGTCTGCTCAGTTATACCACAAACAATGCAGATGTTGTTGGTAATGCTACATGGTTGATCCTTCCACTAGTCATATGCTTGTCTCAAAGATCAGTTAGTGCATGTACAGGGACAAACTAATCGAAAGATGGTGATACTGTGAAGGGTCTCATTAAATCAGTGACACGGCTGACTTTCTCCTCGGTTATACATCAAGCGAAGAATCCCCAGGTGGGTGAGCTCCACCTAGAAGATCCTCACTTGTCCCATCGGAGTTCTCCCTGTTGGTAGTGGAATTTTGTTAGTGCTGATATACGGGCCCTGTTTATATGCTTGGGTTGAATTCTCTCGCACAATTGCGGTTTTGAGCATCATGCAGAGGTGAAGACTCATTAATTGGGTTCCTGTCGATTTGGGAAGACGGTTTGGGATTGTGTTGGGGTCTGAGTGGTCTGCTCAGTCATACCTCAAACATTGCAGATGTTGTTGGTGGTGCAACCTGTCTGATCCTTCCATTAGTCATATGCTTGTCTCAAAAATCAGGTTGTGCATGTACAAAGGACAAACTAATCGAACGGAATTGAATGTTCGAGACGACGGTTTGGGCTTGTGTTGGGGTCTGAGTGGTGAGCTCAGTCATACCTCAAACAATGCAGATGTTGTTGGTGATGCTACATGGCTGATCCTTCCACTAGTCATATGCTTGTCTCAAAGGTCAGGTCCTGCATGATCAGTTGTGTGGGTTGATGGTTGCGCTTATGCGATTGTGTGGGAGTGGTGGATGGTGGTCAAGATACTGCGGTCTCCCTTTTTTGGGAAGGGAACGTTGGTCTCGTTGGCTCTAGGGGGTTGGGTATATCAATCCTTCCCTTGTGTCATGCATAGCGGGCTTTCCCTGCCTTCATGTGCTGCATTGTGATGCCTCTCGGGTTGCTTCCCTCGAGGCGTCACGGTCAGTTGTGTGGGTTGATGGTTGTGCTTACGCGATTGTGTGGGAGTGGTGGATGGTTGTCAAGATACTGCGGTCTCCCTTTTTTGGGAAGGGAACGTTGGTCTCGTTGGCTCTAGGGGGTTGGGTATATAAATCCTTCCCTTGTGTCATGCATAGCGGGCTTTCCCTGCCTTCATGTGCTGCATTGTGATGCCTCTCGGGTTGCTTCCCTTGAGGCGTCACGGTCAGTTGTGTGGGTTGATGGTTGTGCTTACGCGATTGTGTGGGAGTGGTGGATGGCTGTCAAGATACTGCGGTCTCCCTTTTTTGGGAAGGGAACGTTGGTCTCGTTGGCTCTAGGGGGTTGGGTATATCAATCCTTCCCTTGTGTCATGCATAGCGGGCTTTCCCTGCCTTCATGTGCTGCATTGTGATGTCTCTCGGGTTGCTTCCCTCGAGGCGTCACAGTCAGTTGTGTGGGTTGATGGTTGTGCTTACGCGATTGTGTGGGAGTGGTGGATGGTTGTCAAGATACTGCGGTCTCCCTTTTTTGGGAAGGGAACGTTGGTCTCCTTGGCTCTAGGGGGTTGGGTATATAAATCCTTCCCTTGTGTCATGCATAGCGGGCTTTCCCTGCCTTCATGTGCTGCATTGTGATGCCTCTGGGGTTGCTTCCCTTGAGGCGTCACGGTCAGTTGTGTGGGTTGATGGTTGTGCTTACGCGATTGTGTGGGAGTGGTGGATGGTTGTCAAGATACTGCGGTCTCCCTTTTTTGGGAAGGGAACGTTGGTCTCCTTGGCTCTAGGGGGTTGGGTATATAAATCCTTCCCTTGTGTCATGCATAGCGGGCTTTCCCTGCCTTCATGTGCTGCATTGTGATGTCTCTCGGGTTGCTTCCCTCGAGGTGTCACAGTCAGTTGTGTGGGTTGATGGTTGTGCTTACGCGATTGTGTGGGAGTGGTGGATGGTTGTCAAGATACTGCGGTCTCCCTTTTTTGGGAAGGGAACGTTGGTCTCCTTGGCTCTAGGGGGTTGGGTATATAAATCCTTCCCTTGTGTCATGCATAGCGGGCTTTCCCTGCCTTCATGTGCTGCATTGTGATGCCTCTCGGGTTGCTTCCCTTGAGGCGTCACGGTCAGTTGTGTGGGTTGATGGTTGTGCTTACGCGATTGTGTGGGAGTGGTGGATGGTTGTCAAGATACTGCGGTCTCCCTTTTTTGGGAAGGGAACGTTGGTCTCGTTGGCACCCTCATCCGTAAGTGGGGGATTAATTTCTCCTCGCTTTCATTTGGTCCTTGTGCATGTTTCCATGTGAATGATGGAACACGGTTTGGCTTGGTTGGATATCCGTTGAGAACACTAGTCAAATGCTTGTCTCAAAGACCAGTCTGTGCATGTACAGGGACAAACTAACCGAAAGATGGTGATATTGTGAAGGGTCTCATTAAATCAGTGACAAGTTTGACGTTCTCCTCGGTTATACATCAAGCGAAGAATGTGTATCTATTGTTTCGACAAGATACACGAGCGTCGTCACGCAGAGGTGATGACTCATTAAGGGGAATCCTGTCGATTTGGGAAGATGGTTTGGGCTTGTGTTGGGGTCTGAGTGGTTTGCTCAGTCATACCTCAAACATTGCAGATGTGGTTGGTGATGCTACCTGGATGATCCTTCCATTAGTCATATGCTTGTCCCAAAGATCAGGTGGTGCATGTACAAAGGAAAAACTAATCGAATGAAATTGAATGTTCGGGACGACGGTTTGGGCTTGTGTTGGGGTCTGAGTGGTTAGCTCAGTCATACCTCAAACAATGCAGATGTTGTTGGTGATGCTACATGGCTGATCCTTCAACTAGTCATATGCTTGACTCAAAGATCAGGTCCCGCATGTACAAAGACAAACTAATCGAAAGATGGTGATACTGTGATGGGTCTCATTAAATTAGTGCCAGGGCTGACTTTCTCCTCAGTTATACATCAAGAGAAGAATCCCCAGGTGGGTGAGCTCCACCTAGAAGACCCTCACTTGTCCCTTCGGAGTTCTCCCTGTTGGTAGTGGAATTTTGTCAGTTATGATATACGGGCCCTGTTTATATGCTTGGGTTGAATTCTCTCGCACAATTGCGGTATTGAGCATCATGCAGAGGTGATGACTCATTAATTGGGTTCCTGTCGATTTGGAAAGACGGTTTGGGCTTGTGTTGGGGTCTGAGTGGTCTGCTCAGTCATACCTCAAACATTGCAGATGTGGTTGGTGATGCAACCTGGCTGATCCTTCCATTAGTCATATGCTTGTCCCAAAGATCAGGTTGTGCATGTACAAAGGACAAACTAATGGAACGGAATTGAATGTTCGGGATGATGGTTTGGGCTTGTGTTGGGGTCTGAGTGGTGAGCTCAGTCATACCTCAAACAATGCAGATGTTGTTGGTGATGCTACATGGCTGATCCTTCTACTAGTCATATGCTTGTCTCAAAGATCCGGTTGTGCATGATCAGTTGTGTGGGTTGATGGTTGCCCTTATGCGATTGTGTGGAAGTGGTGGATGGTTGTCAAGATACTGCGGTCTCCCTTTTTTGGGAATGGAACGTTGGTCTCGTTGGCGCTAGGGGGTTGGGTATATCAATCCTTCCCTTGTGTCATGCATAGCGGGCTTTCCCTGCCTTCATGTGCTGCATTGTGATGCCTCTCGGGTTGCTTCCCTCGAGGCGTGACGATCAGTTGTGTGGGTTGATGGTTGTGCTTACGCGATTGTGTGGGAGTGGTGGATGGTTGTCAAGATACTGCGGTCTCCCTTTTTTGGGAAGGGAACGTTGGTCTCGTTGGCACCCTCATCCGTAAGTGGGGGTTTAATTTCTCCTCGCTTTCATTTGGTCCTTGTACATGTTTCCATGTGAATGATGGAACACGGTTTGGCTTGGTTGGATATCCGATGAGAACACTAGTCATATGCTTGTCTCAAAGATCAGTCTGTGCATGTACAGGGACAAACTAACCGAAAGATGGTGATACTGTGAAGGGTCTCATTAAATCAGTGACAAGTTTGACGTTCTCCTCGGTTATACATCAAGCGAAGAATGTGTATCTATTGTTTTTGCAAGATACACGAGCGTCATACAGAGGTGATGACTAATTAAGGGGAAACATGTCGATTTGGGAAGATGGTTTGGGCTTGTGTTGGGGTCTGAGTGGTTTGCTCAGTCATACCTCAAACATTGCAGATGTGGTTGGTGATGCTACCTGGCTGATCCTTCCATTAGTCATATGCTTGTATCAAAGATCAGGTTGTGCATGTACAAAGGACAAACTAATCGAATGGAATTGAATGCTCGGGACGACGGTTTAGGCTTGTGTTGGGGTCTGAGTGGTCTGCTCAGTCATACCTCAAACATTGCAGATGTGGTTAGTGACGCTACATGGGTGATCCTTCCACTAGTCATATGCGTGTCTCAAAGATCAGGTCCTGCATGTACAAGGACAAACTAATCGAAAGATGGTGATACTGTGAAGGGTCTCATTAAATCAGTGACACGGCTGACTTTCTCCTCGGTTATACATCAAGCGAAGAATCCCCAGGTGGGTGAGCTCCACCTAGAAGAACCTCACTTGTCCCTTTGGAGTTCTCCCTGTTGGTAGTGGAATTTTGTTGGTGCTGATGTAAGGGCCCCGTCTATATGCTTGGGTTGAATTCTCTCGCACAATTTTGGTTTCGGGTTCCAAGGGCTTGCTAAAAAGACGATGCGATACTAGACAGATATAACTTGGATGGGATGATGATAGATGAGCATGGTTGGTGTCCTGGTTCTTGGTTAAAAGTTTCGCAACGGTGGTTGAGTTCTTTTGAATGGTGGGATGTGGGGGGTGCGGCGGGACATAGGGCCTCCGTTCCTGTCATGACTCCTTTTCCTCAACGTCCCTGGAGCGTTGTGGGTTCGTCTGCTTAAAATCTGCCTCATGGCGGTTGAGTTCCTTCGGAAGGTGGGATGTGGGAGGCATGGCGGTGGGACGCTGTAATTCCTTTTCCTCACCGGTGGGATGTGGGGGGCATTGGAAAGAATGGGTTTTTGCCCAGTCTCATGCCGTGCCCGCCTTTTTCCTCACCTTTCATGGAGCGTTGCGGTTCGGGCTTGCTTAAAAGGCCACCTGTTGGTGGCGGAGTTCCTTGGATGGTGGGATGTGGGAGGCATGGTGGGTTGGTGTTCCTTTGTCGTCCCTCGACGCTCCTGCCCTTCCCTCGCCTTCTCTAGAGCAGTGCGGCTCTGCTTGCTTAAAAGCTGCCTCAGGGCGGTTGAGTTGCTGCGGATGGTGGGATGTGGGGGGCGCGGCGGGATTGGGTTTTTGCCTCGTCCCCTGACGTGCCTGCCTTTTCCTCCCCGTCTGTGGAGCATTGCGGGCTGGGTGCTTAAATACCGCCTCACGGTTTGTGGGATCCTGTGGATGGTGGGATGTGGGCGGCGCGGCGGGACATAGGACCCCCGTACCTACCATGACTCCTTTTCCTCGACGTCTCTTGAGCGTTGCTGGTTCGTCTGCTTAAAAGCTGCCTCATGGCGGTTGAGTTCCTACGGAATGTGAGATGTGGGAGGCACGGCGGGATGGGGGTTTCCCTCCTCATCCCCTGACGTTCCTACCTTTTTCCTCACTGGTGGGATGTGGGGGGTATGGGTGGGATTGGGTTGTTTCCCCGTCCTGTC